>OENM01001067.1:19129-46010 GCA_900239745.1 Rotaria magnacalcarata | reverse complement strand
AAGATAAAACGAACAGAATAAAATCGAAATCGAGGCAGTGATGACGCAATCGACGTGTATTACTGTTCTTCCTTTATTTTGTTTATTCTTCCGATATCGTATAACTTGTCAATGATGACACCGTGCCGGGGGAAGGAATCGAACCTTCTGATATATAACGCATAGAACCACTACGCCATCCCCGGCAAGGGATTATATATTGTTCGGCTTGCCCTTGCAGCTTTGGTTGGAGCATGCGAAGCGTGGAAGTTTAAGAAATTATAGTGAAGCTTTGGTGAAGAAAGTTTGTTCAGCGGTGTCTGGTTCGAATTCTTTACTGTTTTTCTGGGATCCCCTAAACCCCCAGTCTTTCGGAAGTACAGGTATTTTTTTCTTTTTTGAATTCAGTTTGAAATGGAATACCCCATAGACTCAATATGTTGTCTTCTCAACGGAGGAGAGAGATATATGTGGGTATATAACATGTTGTTTGTTTAGTAGTTGGTTTTTCGATTTCCAATAAACATGAAGCGAGAACAACGAAACCCCTAATATATTTTCATACACATTTGGCATTTGAGAAAATTTTTTCAATGTTTATATGTGCTGAGGAACACCTCTAGCAGATTTTGCATCTATGATACAAAAGTGACTTACTATACCTTGATCTATTCTCACCCCTTTAGTTTTATCATATATGTTATATATTAATTCTAAATAAAAATTTGCTTATTTCAAAAGCAATAATTTTCATAACAATTCTAAATTAAATGTTTTCAATAAGTTTCCTTCGCTTAACTTTATTATTCTCGTTTTGATTTAAGAAAGATTTTCTTTTTTTTATGGTATTAAATTGTCAAATAAATCAAAGTGCATAACACACTACTTCCATTTATAAAAAGCATATTTTTAGATTTTTTTCGTTGATTTCTTATGAGAAAATTAGATAGTATAATAAGGGATATGAAGAGATAATTAATTAAATATTTTGTTTCTTCTTACTTCAATTTCACATGGATATTTTATTGCTATTGATCGACAAATAATATCATCTTTAATGACAAATTGTTTCTTAAAAACAAAGAAATTTTATTTGTGATTTCTTTTTCAAATTTACCTCGGATATTAATATTTGTATAGCATAATTACATGTTGATGATACCTATATGAATAATTAATTAAAATCTTTCTTTAAATATTTAATTACTTACACAAAATTTTTCATTATAATCAACAGATTCAACTATTTTTTTAAATTCATTATAAAATGAATCATAAGGATATACGAAAACATCTTCATATTGAAGATAATCATGAATAGACTTCGATAATTTATTTAAATCAATAAAAAGTCTAAGATAAAATAATCTAGCGGTGAAAAAAATAAGCTAAAATAAAGATAAATTTACTTGACATAGTTATATCCAATAATAGCAAATGAAAAAAGAACTGAATTAAATTGAATATTAACCAGACATAAATTGAATAACCCTTTGAGTATAAATAAATAAAATTCAAAATATCAACAACAGCATACACACAAAGAAAAACATCCATTTGATGTATAATCAAATGATGAACTTGAGATTTATCCATATTTAATCTTATTTGATGAAGTTTTTCACTAATTGATTCTTCTTTATACATAAGAATATTCTTTTTTTTTATTTAGTTAAATTAAACTTAACAGAATTTTCAAGTTCATTGCTAGAAATAGAAATAGATGTATCAGATAATGATGACCTTTGATCATTCCATAAAAGATCAATTAAATTAACTTCAAGAGATACAAGATCTATATTAGATTGTAAAAGTATTTTTTCCCATTCTTTCCTTTCAAAAATAGAAACAAGTTGAGGATGACAAGCAACTATTGAATTTTTCTTCAACTCCTAAATTGCCAATAAATAACATAAAGAAAAAGTCATTTATTAAATTTGATTTACTCTGGCAAGCCAATTTATTATCGAAAAATTATCGTTCATTTGATCACACTTTAATTTCCAACATGTTTGATCTAATTCATGTTCAGCTTGAAGAAAATAATCATCATCAGTGAAAAGAAAAGCTTTTTTATCTGCTATCACAGCTGTACCTATTCAGATGGAAATTTTTTTAAATCATTTTATAAGAACAAAAAAAATAATATTTTACCATTAGATCCTGGAAATTTTGAAGTAAATCTTAATCGTTTATAATGATCAACAACATATTTATTCTTAATAGAAAAAGATTATTTAAAACGAAAATTTACAAAAAAATTAAAAATTAAATAAAAACTGACTTGATGTGGATCACTTGCTGGTACAATATACGCATCAATAATGTCTTTAAAATAAATTTTTGATCTCATCAAATCACGAAGACGATTTAACAATATAGACGATGATAAACTCATTTGTCTTTTTTAATCTAAAGATAAATAAATAAATATTATTAGTGATCATCTTTATATTGATGATAATTAAAGTTATATTACAAGAAACACGTAGATTAATGTTGACATGAGAAAACTATCTTAACATTGACATTTCAAAAGTTTATCGATTATTTGTGATTATGAAAAAAAACAGAAAAAACAGGGATTTAACTACTAATACATTAAAAAACATACAAAAGAAATCAAAATTCTGCTTTTCTCAATTGTTGTTTAATGATGATTAATTAAAGCAATCTATATATAGACATACACACACAATTTCAAATACAATGCAATGTCCTAGTCGAGCTTTTTTTGCAAGCGCATGCAATTCTTAAATTTCTTGATCAAGAAAGTCAAGTATGGACACATCTCAAGGCAAGACATCAACCCTTTCGGTGAGTTCAAGTTCTTAAACTTCTTGTTCATGCGCTTGAATTTTTATCTAAGTGTTTCTGTTATTAAAGAACTTTTTCGACTTTTTTTTTCAATTTTGCTTTCACAATAACTCAACTTTTAATAAAAAATTATAGTTGCCTTTTTTTTGTAACTCATGCAAACATTGAAGCGCTTGTCTTGAGCATGAAGTCATGCGCTATGGACACATCTTGAGCTTAAGTCTTGCAAGCGCATGAATAAAAAAGTTCAACTATAGTTGAGCTTTTTTTCTTCTGCACTGGACCTGCACAGAAGTCAGGTTTGGTCCATTGAGCATGACTTTCTTCCATAGACAAGCGCTTGGACGCTTGCATGATTATGCGCTTGTTTTAAGATAAACATGTGTTGACACTTGAGGGTTGCATCAAGAAACATCATTGGACTAATCAACTACAACGATTTAGTGAAACCCTATCAATGTGCAGAATTTGAAACCAACTGAGTGATTCAGATTTATTTCTAGGGATTCTAAACATTTAAACAAATACTTAGATCGCAAGTTTATTAACAACTGGAAAATTCTTGAACATAGAAATACATAAAATATTGTCTAAAAATGATGAAAAACTAGTTTTAGATATTCATAATTTTTCATTTTCATCATTCATCACAAATTAGGTATCATTTGAGTTGTGACATGATCATGATATGGGCATATACTGAATCCAAATTAAAGAGCATGAACCCCAACTGAAACATAAATAAACATGATATTCAACCTAAATGAGGACCTTTCGTCGAGAAGAACTTTCCCCTATATCTTGAGAAACGAGTTATCATGTTTCACAGCTCCCTCACACGATATTTCGGTTCTAGTCAATAATATTACTAGTTTTACAATACCATACCTAGCTATGTCCTACTGCGTATACAGACGTCTAATTTCTTCGAAAAGTATTGATTTGTGGTAGTATTATATTACTCTTCAACAAGGCAATGGTTTTCGACGAATTTTGAAATCTGTCGATAAAAGTTGATGAAGATTTCTATGACTTTGTAAAAATCGCATTGTTAGAGACTAGAACAGAAGTGCCCTTGGAGAGTCTCAGGAGAGTGCTATTCCTTTCGTCAACTGTGCAAAAAAATTTCTAGGCCAAAGATTTTCACTCAGATCGAATATTATTTTACCGTAAGATGTAGTCGAGTTCTATAATCTTTAACTTAGATTCAACATGTATCAATACCCTGGTTTTCTCATCAGATACTATCTATCGATTCATTCGTGAGAGCCTGTCAGTACAATATAAGTAAATCAGTAAATGTCGAGTGATATCTATAATCGAATAAATTTTTGATGTACTAGTAAAATTTATTCAAGGACAACCCATGCGCTTGTGCAAAATCTCAAGTACAGCAATCAGAATGTCCAGCGCTTGAACTCAAAATAATACCTCAAGACTTGCCTCAAGTTTGGTCCATAGCGCATGGCTTTCTTGATCGAGATTGTCAAGTATCTCCTGTGCAGACCAAAAGAAGCTCGACTAGGGATGTAAGAAAAAAGGTTAGTGTGATGCACTCGTCGACAACGTGCTTCAGACAACTACACCTTTCTAATGTGTTGTTCTTTTCTTTTTCTCAAATTCTGTAAGTATACATAACGATGTGAAAGTGATAGGATGTCGTGCTGATAACGCATGAATTGAATGAGCGAGTGGTTATCTCTTCGGTGGAGAAAAGAAAGTAAAATGCGACTCTTTCTTTTCTTTTTGTTTACGTAAGAACATGTCAAAGTTTGTGATAACGATTTTTGAGGAGGACACTATTGGTGATTGTGATGACGATGAAGAGAAGAATTTTTGAGACTCCTTTTCTTGCATGCTCAGACAACACTAGTACATCATGAATGTCAGTTCGATGAATATAAAGAATTGTTATTCGATTCTGCCTCGAGAGCTCTGATTTTTGTTTCCAAAACTGAGAACTGAACATCTCGATCGAGATACACTTTCGCATTATCATGTTGCTTATGCAAATTTTGCAAGGCAATGACTCTGAAGATTGAAAAATTGTTGAATAGTTAATATGCAAGGTTTTCACGCCAAATGAGATTCAGTATACTCAATGTTGTTTGAAGAGAGAACTGAGAGATTGTCTTATCATTATGCCCTCTCCGCCATTCGTACTTTTGCGTTCGCACATCTTTAAGTGTTCGCAAAGTGGAAAACTTTGTTCTTATAGTACTGTTCGTTTTTCGGTCTTTAACTTCGTAGAAGGAAATATTATATTTGAGAAATAGAATATGAGAGTTTTGATAGAAGGTACTCGACGTAGATGCTAAAAAAATTACATATATACCCCTGAGAAAAAATACTTATAGTCAGTATTATATATATATTATCAGTATAAAAACATATTCAGGAAAGTGCAATTAGAGATTTTGAAAGCGCTTGTGGTTTTATATCAGCCTGTATTTTTCTGTTTTAACTTGCACCTATTTGCTGAAAAATAAATGGGCTGTAATAAAGGTACACTCATCTTCCGATTTCTCCGAACTCAAAACGTGCTGTCGCCTTCTCAATTAGTTTTAAAGATTTTTCACCGCTATGAAGATAATATTTAAAAAACATAATTACATATTCTTATCAAACTTGACATTCTCTATCATCCCATATGTTTTTGTTTTATCTTGAATTTGTTTCATGCAGCACATAAACCCAAGACAATAGATAAATATGCAGAGTGCCACAAAACTACAGCCGCTTTCAGAATCGGTAATTGCTATTTCCAAAACATATAGAATAATATACATGTAAACTTTTAAGGAACGAAGAAAATAACATATTAAATTAGTTTATTTGCTACGAAAAATAAATAATAATATTGTACTTGATCGTATTTGAATTGCTGGCGAATAATTTCAACCATGTTTATTGGTTTATTTACCGTTTGCGCAGTGTTTTATTTTGGTTACTCAAAGCAATTAGCTATCATCTTACCTCAGATACTATTTCAATGGTTTGGCTATGCTATTACAGCAACACATTCATTGTATGTAACGATTGCTATTATATCATTGTTTTGTTTCTTACTGGGTACTCGTCGTGTATTTAAATGGCCAATATTTTTATTTTTTATTTTATTTGTTCTTACTGAATTATTTCTTTATATATTATTACGATATTTTATTCGTTTACTAGAATCAATATTTATTCGACCATCAACATTGAATAATGCTGAAAATTATGAAGAATGGTATGAATATGCTTGTAAAACTGATAAATTATATGGCAGAGAAAGTTGGAAAGCAAGCTCTGAATCAAAATATTATCATGCAAATTTAACTCGAACATTTACTGATGAATTGAAAAGTAATCGAGAAGTGAATGATATCGAAAAACTTATGAAAACATTACAAACATGTATTAATAAAAGTATGAATGGGATTCTTAATGAACATTTATATTCAAAAAGCTTCGTCGGAACAAAATATGTTATAGAAGAATACATTCAAGAGATTGTCACTAGTTTAAAATATCTAACGGAACAAGCTCAGTTACTTGACATCTGCGAAACGTATCCAACACATGTTTTAGCATCGTCAACCGATTATTTTATCACGACTACCGAAGCTGAAGACAGGTATCTTATCTGTACAGATGATGATTGTTCACCTTTATTAACCAGTCCTAGTACAACAGAGCGACTTATAAATACCAATATCAATAGTGATTATTCTGAATTACAAACTTCATTTTCTGAACAAACTATCGACGCTTTAACAACTGATAACTTGTCTACGGGAATTCTATCAGCTGAATCTGTATTAAAAGCTTTAAAAGCTATGAAATCTCATTATGGTGCAACGGCACTATGTTTATCTGGTGGTGCTGGAATTGGTCACTATCATTGGGGAGTTGTAAAAGCACTTTTATCTTCCGGTTATTTACCTAAAGTAATTAGTGGTACAAGTAGTGGAGCCGTAGTCGCAGCTGTTGTTTGTACAAGATCAGATGACGAACTACGATTAACGTTACAAGCTGAAATATTATTACCTCATTTGAATTGTTTTGATGCTCCTTGGTTTGATCGAATTAAGCGTTACATTAAATGTCAAGCTATGTTTGATCAAGATGTTTGGCTAGAAAAATTGCAATGGTTTGCTGGAGCAGATGGATTCGGAAAAGTTGGCTTAACTTTCAAAGAAGCATATGAAAAAACGGGCCGTATATTAAATATCACCGCTACAAATGCACGAAAACATTCTCCGCCAGTTTGTCTCAACTATCTATCAACTCCAAATGTAACAATTGCTTCAGCTGTATTAGCTTCAGCAGCTGTACCTGGTTTAATTCATCCAGTTCATTTAATTGAGAAAATAGTGACTAAAAATGGACAAATAAATTATCGTCCTTTACATGGTGGACGATTGAAATTTCGAGATGGAAGCTTTGAAAATGATATACCATTAAATAGGCTGTCAGAAGTATTTGGATGTAGTTACTTTTTAGTAAGTCAAACAAATCCACATATTATTCCTTTCTTCTTTAATGCTCGTGGACAAGGCGGTCTACCATCAGGTTGGCGTTTACGTGGAGGAGCCTATCGCGGAGGATTTTTATTAGCAGCTACTGAATTACTTTTGAAAGAAGATATGAAAAAAAATTTACGAGTAATGGGAATGTTAGATTTATTACCTGCTGTATTTGAACAAGATTGGTCTTTCTTATTTTTACAAGAATTCGAAGGTCAAATAACTATGGTACCACACGCACGAGTCATTGACTATGTTCGATTGATTAGTGATATTAAAGATGTTAAAGCACTTTTACACTATCTTCAAGAAGGAAAATTAATGGCTTGGAGAAAATTTAGCATGATTAAAAACAGAGAGATAATTAGATTAACATTAGAAGATTGTATACATATGTTAGAAAATAAAACATAAATATTATTACACGGGAAATAATATATCCACAATAGAACATATATTACAACAGTATTGTGATATCACACCAATAGAGAAATATTCAGAATGAGGATTCTGAAGGTTGAATTTTGTCGAATTCCATCGAAAATTGATCAATAACTTGTTTGTAATCTATTCGAAAATCATGTTTAATCCATAAAATACTCAGGCATACCGAAAGTTCGTAGAGTGATACCTTAATACCTTATAATAAGCTTTAAGTAGCTTTCTTTCCATATACTCTGAGAGAGAAAANNNNTATTGTTTTTGAATAACTTTTGATAGAAATAAGATAGAGAAGTGCGATTTTCACCGTTAGAAAGAGGATATGAAAGTGCATCGAATCGTTTATTTAAGATTTTCCTAATCTGTTTTTTATAAAGATTTCAATTGATCTTTTCAGCAACCAGCTTATCTAGTAAGTTGTTTACAGTGAATTTTCAATTGTCAGTATTAATTCAAAGCACCGATCGAAGATCTACAAAGTGCGGAAGACTGAGATGAATACTATGCATTCTAGTCGAGCTCTAATATAATTTTGTAGCGAAATCTGTGGACAAGCCTCATTTTTGTACATTATCCATTTTTCACAAAAACAAAACATTTTCTCGACAGTTAGAAAATTGAATAAGAATCTTATGAAAAGGTATTAAGGTATCACTCTACGAACTTTCGGTATGCCCTAACCCTAAGTATATTCTCGATGTATTTTATTATTACAAATTGATTTAGAAAAAACAAGCATGATTTCACTCGACAAAGTATATCAATAGTATAGCATTCAATTGATTTACTAAGAGCATTCATAATAACCATATAGAAACCTAGTTCATACGCCCATCGATATCGATACTAGAGCAATAAGTAATTGCATAAGCCAAGCGTTCATACATAATTTCTTTAGTTGAATATGCAGGCAAGTGAAGAGTGAAGTTACATGTATACGATTCTAGAAAAAAAAATCATAAAATTCAATTCATTATTAAAATAGAATTCACAATATTTGTCTGATTTTTAGGGCAAAAATGATGGAGTACAGTTTCACTACACGGTGCTTTAATAGATTATGACCTTGAATTCCAGTGAGACTTAATATTTTTTGTTGTTATTGATCACTAGCTATTAGAGATATTCAACAACATCTTAAGTTTGGAGCATCCTGTAGTCGTTTATGATTGCAAATAATTATTTATATATCGGACGATAGAAAACTCAATTAAATATGAGAAAGAAACAAAACAAATTCTGTTAAATGATTACTAGAAGAAGAAACAATTGATTGTGAGCGGATTACTTCCATCGAATCAAATATAAAATCAGGAATATTTTCTCTACAATATCATTTCTAACAACGTCTCCATCGTCCGAAACTACGATGCTCCTATTCGACCATAAGAAAATGTCATGTATCGGAAACTTAATTATTGAAATAAACTTACTAGGAAGAATTTTATCAACATCGCCACTTGTTTGAAGACTTGCTATAGTGAACTTTGTCGAAAAATCTTCATCTCTATACGGCACTGTACTTCGTCCCCAAACAAATATTAAAAATAGTTTTCTCTGTTCTTCAGAAAACATTTCACTAAAAACTGACCAAAATCGTTGAATACGTGGCGACGATACATTATCATTTTTATAACGCGTATGACGTTTTAGCATTTCAATATCGATATAACCTTTACCACAAACAGCTTCTTCTAATTCATGAGCTGTAAATAAAGTCATATAAGCCCATGGTACGACACTATATAAACCTTGACGAATAAATTCAATTTGTCGATGAAATTCCTTAATACGATATTGACGATAATGCATACAATAATCTTCGAAATTGGCAGTATTTATCGGTATATGAAAGCCACCTGGAATAAGTTCATAACTTTGCCCCGTCGAACTGACAACATCGAATGTAAGCTCAGTCATAATACTACTAAATAAATAGTCTCCATTGTTATTCACATCATCATCGTTACAAGTATTGAGAGTTTTTACTTTTCGAATATTTTCTTCCATCTTATTGATAATTGAAAAACTTGAAATGTCAATAGCTTCAATATCTTCAATCGTTACTTCTTCGTATATCAGTTGTTTCCATAGTAAAAGTGGAAATCGAACATCTAAGTATTGTTTCGTATATATTGCCATGCCCATGAGTTGTCCAACAAAACGATATTGACTTTTGATATCAATTGGTATGGATCGGTTCGGCGGGAAAACATTTGGAATCCATCGATCACGATTGGAACCGATATTTATTCGTCCATTCGGGCAAAGAATAAATAATGGTAATCGTGTACTACATATATCAGCACAAATACGTGTTATTGAATCTCGATAGGGCCCACCTTGGTCGTCACTAAACATGCCAACATACTTTGCCTTCCAAGCTCGTTCATTAGCCGATCGTCGAAATATCCAAGGCACAGTAGATTGCAATTGTATATACGCCTGATAGAACATTGTATTTTCAGGCTTTTCAGCTGCACTAGCTTTTACAATGTCAAAATTGACATTGGATGGGTCTGGATCATTCGCAGTTTTATCTAAAGCTATACTGAATATTTCAAATTTTACTGCAAATAATATACAATGCCGTATAGAACGAATTCGATCTGCAATAAAACTAATGTCCGGTGGTACGCTAAAATCTATCCTTGGTAAGATCTTTGCGAGAAAATAGTTGAATAAATAGAAAAATTTCACACGTGTTTGTATACACACTGATGGTATATTACATAAGGAAGTAAATGACGCATACTTGGTCGAATCAGGAGTTGACTCATTTGATAGAGTTTTGATGAAATCGATAGCAGACTCATGTGACCATGCATTTTCGGCAAGTTTCATATTTTGATTCATAAATTTAATTAATTGGTCATCAGCAGTCCTATCAAAGTGACTATGCGCTGTCTCAATCACTTCTTTCGTCAATGTAAGGTTTTCGCCAAGAATCTCTTTCGATTCAGTAAAAAATATTTCAGGCCATTGACAAGGTTTTATTTTATTCGCTAAAATATTGATTAGATCAAAAACGATCGCTAAATTCTTCATGAATGGTGACCATTGAGTCAATGATGAAGCTGATTGCTTTTCTCTTTCAATTTGAATTAATTCTAAGTGCATGAAAGAACGTCGAAAATGTTGCAATGCAAAACTATTAAGGTACATTTCATTTATATGTGATTCAATAAACATATGGTGAGTAAAATTGTGAATATCATCGTGAAGTTTGAAATTTTCACTTGCTTGAATCAATCTATTTGAAGAGAAGACAACATTAAAGATAATACGAAATCAAACTTGATTAAGATTTTCATTGTATAGTAATTGATTTTCATATGCAGCTAGGTCATATTATGATGATAGGGGACAATGAAATAGATGCATGAATTAAAACAAAATCTCAATGTCGACAAACGCAAAAATTTTACGCTTGATAAATTTCATCGGTGTATATGAATGGTTTTCATACAAAATTATCAGAATCTTATAGCTCAAATCCGTGTCGATCGCAATGACCATAGACTTCTATAATCTCTTAGAGATTATGCATGAAGAATATGAATAGCATACTTAGTGAAAAGACCAATGATGAACAATTTTAATTGATGTGAAGGTACCACCAGAAATAGATCGAAGAGTATTTTGATAACTATGTTTGGAAACAATAATCGAGTTAACAAATCGATGTCATCACTTTTTCCTTCAAAGTCTTTCAATACTTCGGAAAAGAGATGAAAGATTTTTAGAAGAAAATCTAAGTTTGATTGTTTAATGACTATTTGTTCATCAATGGTTGCATTATTATTGTTGTTCATGTCTATGAGTGAGGGTTCAGCAAGAAAGTGAATTGATTCTTCAACAATATGCTTTTGTAAATGATAAAATATTGGAGCTTTCCTATTTAATGTTTCAACAGTTAGTTTTTCGTTTACGATACATTTCAATAAGTCTTTTAATTCAACTTGTATTATCGATATTACTAATACGTTCATTCTATTGATAGTTTCATCAGCAAACATACGCGTATGTGTATGATGATGATCCATGAATCGTAATAATTTAACAATAAAATCTCCATCACCAAATTGCGAAAGTGGAAATAAACTTGAATGATCATCAATACACCAGACTTTGACCATATTCAATGTTGTATAATGCGCATAGATTGTTATTAGTCCATATGCGCAAGTTATACTTGAATGAATGTAGATTTCTCGTGGTACTTGTCGATGTACATAATGTGATGATGTTTCCATAGTGTTCTTGAATTTAATACTAGATTCTGTTTCATCAAAATCTGTTTTTGTTATATCGGGGCTTTTATAATCAGGATATCCAGCTGTTAACTGATTATTCGCGTCTTTATCTCGAAGCCAATCGTCTAGCTTATCACGAATGCCTACAGAACGAACCGTTTCATAATACCATTTTTTATCTGACGGCATATCATCAGCGTCGTTGTCTATTTCAGATTTCAATGTTGATATTGATAAATCAGTTGTAACATCACCGGTATCTATTAACATAGATAATGTTCCATTTTCATCATAAGGACGCAATCGTCTTAAAACATCAAGTCTTCTTTGTTGTTGCTCTTGTGGATATATCTTTTCTATATATTGAGGTTCTTCTCGTAGAGTCTTATCAATAAAATAAATATTCGTTGTGTTATATTTTTTCATGACGTATTTGATCGATTCTTCGTTGTAGCCAATACCGATGAGACTTGCTGATAGAATGCTAAACGGAGGTAAAACTAGTTGATCTAAACAACATTCAGTTGATTTGATTAATTTTTTCATTGATGAAGAAAGAATATGACTTGACTTATTTAAATATGTTATCGATCTACATTCAATGCGTAGGTGATCGTCATTTGTAGTGTTCTTAGCTAAATCTAACTCTCGAAATAGATCAATACGTTTCAATTTCGTCGTAAATTGACCATCGCTAAGTAATATATCGATTACTAACGAACCATTGACATGAACATGAAGAGAACTTTGCTGGACAGAAATAAGTAAACGAAAATATTCGTTCAATGGCACAGTTGATGAACTGTGATGATCACCTGTTACATGAAGATGACCGTTATGTGTTAGATAGATTTCGGATTCTGTATCTAAGTTCAATAAAGTCAATCGAGCCTCGCTTCTGGATAGGTTTTTTGCTAATGGAAAATTCGGTATGGAAATATCTAGAATCACCGTATATTCGGACCATACTTGGTTTGCAGTATTTAAAATTAAATAAGTTTTATTGCCGAAGAATTGTATCGCGGATTGATTAGTGTCTGGAATAGTCTTGAAATAGTTCGATTCACCATAATCAATATATTGTTTTCTTTCTTCCCATAGATCTTTCTCAAATGGTTCATTGAATGGAACGAGTTTTTCGTCTGTGAAATACTTTTGGTCTGCTTTGAATTTAATCGTGTTTAGTTGATTTTTACATTTATTTAATTTCTGATAATCGATGGCAACATACGAAAGACCATATGTAAAAAGACGTCGAATATGTTCTTCCAATAATATATATTTCCATATGCCCAAATTTCGAATTCCAGTATTTACATGTGGCAAGAGACGTAGATTTAATTTTGAATTTGTTTTTGGATCAAAACTGTGACAATAATTCAGCATTTGAACGTTATTGTTAATATAAACTTTTACTTGTTCGTTTATTTGAAATAGAATAACAACACGCTGTTGATGTATTCTGGTTTCATCGATGAAATCATCATTGATATCGTTCAAACAGACACGAATAGAAAATGTTGCATCATCTAACGTAAATAAGACAATATCAAGTTGATTAGGACAATTCGCTGCCTCATCGGTCGAAACTATCTCAAAATCAAAGCTAATAGTTAATGATTGTTGATTGTCAAGTGACAATGAGAAGCCATCATTCGCTGTTATCATATCAGCATTGAACGGAACTTCAAAATGTTCATCATTGATAAAATCGCGTAGCAAAGTTTTCTTGTCAGTGGACTCATTCTTGGCACAACGACTCGTATAGAAATATTGTTGAATGTCATTACCAATAAGATATGCACTATACGGATATGCCACTAGTACATTTTCCATTGTCAATAGTTTTGGCATTAACAATGGTTTGTATCCTTTTGGTAGAGGACATTCTGTCATATCTTCTGGACTAAATATAAATTCAAAAATGCCTTTATTACTCGAATTGCGCTTGAATTTAACAGTAACAGCAGGAAAATAACTAGCAAAAACTCCACTTGGTAATAGATTTGTTTTAATTTCTGATTCGCTGGTTTCATCTTCGGATTCAACTGTTTCATTTTCTGAATGGGAAAATACTGTGCCTAAAGATTTGCCATTTAACCAATACTTGATATTCGTATTCGTACCATTGATTTCAATGCCACAGCCACACACAGCCCCTTCATTCCAATCATCACCTTCAGAAAAGACTACAGTTTCATTACTCTTATAAAATCCTTGTTTTCCGTTAAATCCCCATGAAAAATCATCACTACCAATACCATAACTATCATGTCGTGGTGGATTAAACTCCTTCGTTACCCAGCCAATTTCGGCTACACCGCCTCGTGGAAATTTAACACAAAAATACCATTTTCCTTCGTTCAACTCTATGCCATCAAGAATAAAAGTTGCATATCGAATATTTCCAGTATAATTGGTTATATGAACTCGTCCTTTGAATTTATGCTTCATACCACATTCTTCTAACGCCGGCAGATTATCATTGGAAGGCAAAGAAATAATGTTAATTTTATCATTTCCCAATCGACCTTTTTTATAGGATCGTATGTCACTTTTAGATGCAACCGGTGTCCAGTCCTCATCTATTGAACCTGTGCCAGACAGATATTGCAAAATAATAGGATCACGAATAATTTTCATTTGATTCCATCGATTTTTATTATGAATGATATTAACATTGTTTTCTACGGTTAGATTTTTTATTGCATATCTATATAAGCTCAGATAATACTGTTCTAGATGTGATCTATTACATATTCGTAAATCTTTTGGTACAGTACTACGAATTGAATCAAGACAATCTATCGAAATCGATAATTTAGCAATAATTGATGCGTAATGTTTTTGCATGAAAATTTCAATAACTTGTTTATAATTTAATATATCATAGAATGCTCGTACGACACGACATTTTATATCTATTAACATCAATGAACTATTGTTTGGTGTATCGATTTGTGCGAGAAATCCTAATGTATCAAGAATAGTATGAACTGCATTATCGATTGGTAAAAGTGATAGATTCGGTGGTTGAACTTCAACAATGATGCGCATTTGATTCGATGGCACCCATTGAGTTTTATTCGTAGTCACATATTGTACGAGATAAGGTTTAACATCGGGTGAATCCGACTCAAGAGCTTCCATATTAATATCAATTATAACTGCAGATCGTAATTCATCTGCATTTATATCCGTTGAACACATTTCTACAGTTGTTCCCAAACAATACGGCTGAACGTAACCGCCTAAGACGCATATTGATGCAAGAAAGAAATTCATCTGTTGTGAATCGACCGCTTCTAGTGACGTAAAATTAAAGTTCATGCAGGATTTTATTGCATCAACAAGAAATTTAGTTGCGGACGTTTGCCATGGTGAATTATGCGACATAATCGAACGATAGATATAGATAAATTCAATGATAATATCAAGATCTATTTTCTCGGTTTCTAATAAATTAAAATTCTGACCAATAGAAAACAAAATTTTCGTTAATAGATTTTCAATAAAAGATCTATTCGTTGCTCCGATCGTATCGTCTGGTAAGAATATCAACAGATCACGTAGAATCTTCAGTGTTACCAGGCGAGTGTCAAGAGATTGACTCGTATGATATAAATTGTATAGTTGCTCAATATGGTCTATTGTAGCATAATTCAATC
Organism: Rotaria magnacalcarata; assembly: GCA_900239745.1. Lineage (NCBI taxonomy): Eukaryota > Metazoa > Rotifera > Eurotatoria > Philodinida > Philodinidae > Rotaria > Rotaria magnacalcarata. The sequence goes on along the minus strand of OENM01001067.1, from coordinate 30,338 downwards.
GAATATGATCATATAAATGAATACAACGAAGTAAAAGCATTAAATATTGATTGATACAAATGTCAACATTGAATTTCGACGATGAAACAAAAGAACGAAGGGAAACATTTTTCAATGATGAGTCTTCGCATTTGTTTTCGAATGTTAATTTGTTTTGCTGTAATTCTTTCAATTCCCATAAAATTAATTTATTAAAAATCAAATTGCGTTGTTGTTTTAAGATATGATGAAATTTCCGATTGCCGAGATCCATATTTCGTAATTGTTCCAAATCAATATTTTCGCATAATTTTAATACAACTAAACGAAACCAATTGAATGCTGTGTGTCTTATAGTCATTGAATCGGCATCGTTTATCGTTCCTATTTCAACAAATTTAATAAGTATATCAAATATCTCTTGAATTAATTGAAAATTATTCAATAGACATAAATCCATCGAATCATAGTTTAGATTTATTAGATTAAACACACGTAAGGTGAACACTGTTTTCATGTTAGATTTCATTGAAAATGATAATATGTTTTTAATAATTTTATAATAGAGATTTCCAATATCTTCTTTCAATTGATTATTTGATGCTTGGATATTTTCAAGATAATGCCACTCTAAATTATTATCTTTTAAAGTCATAAACAAAATATTCACAATCCGATTTTTATCTTGACAAGTAATAATTAATTGTTCAATAAATCGATAAGTAATCAATCTAGTCATTGCACGCTGATATTGTCGTGTGAGACATTTAACAATTTCATCGTATTCAATTTGCAATTTTTCATTTTCTGTGGATGCCGACATCTCATTTCCGTATAGACAAGTTACAATAGCTCGATGCATAACACTTTCACTGTCGTTCTTTCGTTCAGCGGCTCGTTTTTTTTCCAACATCAAATATTTTAATCGAATGCAAGCGTTTAATGTATTACGAAGTAATCGAATAATCCATTTAGCCTTTGTCCAATGCGATTGTTGTCGTTGTAATTGATATTTTTTCGTGGTAACAATCGGTAATGAGAAAGATTCTTGCATTTTTGCAACGAAAGAACTCTCCCTAATCGATAATAATAATAGTAGTGNTAGTGCGTCCTTCTTAATTTTCTTACAAACTTCATCACAATCACCGCCTCGAGCTTTTGTCGTTGCAAAAATTGTTCGTACTTGATTGGCATATTCATAGAGTAAGAGAAGTTTAGCATGCGGTTTTTGTTCAATCGGTCGAGTTAACTCATCTTGAGCAAGCTCAATACGACGATAATGTTTAATGTAAACAGCGAATACCGCAGCACATGCTTCGTCAGCAACGGCTTCAACCGATTGCAATATGTTTTGTTTATTTCGAATGAATAATTTCATTTTTGATATTAATTGTGCACCTTGATCATTATTGCGATAGATTGAAATTAAAAAGTCATTGTCTAATATCGATTGTTGTCGTCGTAATGGCAACATAAATCGACTGTAAATAGATAAATCAGATTTGAATAAATTCGACAGATATGGATTTATATCTTCTGTTAGAGTTTCATATCCACCAGAAAATAATGGTAATTTCAATGTTGTATTATATTTTTTCTCTAACGGACTCTGTGATGGACCGACAATTAACCGATAACTCATTTTTCCTAATAGCCATGACATTAAATAACTAGTTTTATCGTTGATATCGATTTTTTTCCGTGTTAAGTGTTCGGCAAATAATGGCATGATAGCCGCAAAAATCGGTTGTATGATAGCAAAGTTAAATTGTGATTCCGTAAGTGTGCACAGACCAAGAAGAAGTGACTCGAATAAAACACTTTGAATTTCTTGTTGAAGACAAGCTTTGATTACATGTGCCGTATATTCGATGCCAAGCGTTGCTAGAACAGATGATCCGAGTTCATCAGATATATCGGCTGGTTGATTATTTAAGTGAACTAAAAGCAATTCTTGAAATATGATTAGAATTTCGCGTAATCGACTAACGGTTTCGATATCTAGAAGAGTCGGTTTTAACACCATATCAATCAATGAATGTAAGACTATATATGCTAATGCGCTGTCTTGCGCATCTTGATTATCACAAAGAATTTCAATCCATCTATATATGAATACTGGTCTATTTAATTTATTCAATAACTGATCAATTAATATCGGACGTTTATTTTCAATGATATGCTTGTGAATGAATGTTAACATTTTACCAAATGATAATGTTTGTTTTTCGATCAAATAGGTCAAAGCTTTCGACGCTTCATTTTTGCTCTCTTCTAATTTATCATCAAGAGCTAATCTGGATATCAATGTGAACCATTTTTCAATGCCATGTTCGTTCAAAAATTCATGAAAATTATCAAAGTTTGCATCGATTAAAAATTGTAAATGTGTTGTGAATAATCTTAAACAAACATTTAAAACATATTCGAGATTCGCGTCCAATGATGCTTGTATTGTTGTTAATTGTTCGATTAATTCATATAGATATTTAAATGTCTCTGGTTCTAATTCAAATGAAAACGAGCCATTCATAGAACTGCATTCGAATTGTGATTTTGCATGAACTTGATTATGTAAATCAATATGAACAAGTAATACAGAACATATGAATTGACCAGTAAACTTCTTTTCGTTTAATTTAATCAATTGTGTATTTGGATAGGCTTCAATTGACTTGAGATATTCCACAGCAGCCAAAAACCTCTGTTCGATATTCAATTCTGTTGCAGTCTGCAACACTTTATCTAGGAAAAAAAGTCAAACTGAAAAGGTCTAGAAGAATTTAATGATTCAATCCATGTGCAGGGCACTATAGCCGATCGATCTCTTTCAGACAGCATCGCTTTGTCGTCAGATTCGAGAAAGTAAACGAATTCATGCTAAATTTTTTCGATATAAATATTGGACAAATTAAGCACTAGTATTACTTCATCACTTATGTCGCACAACCTTGAGTTGAGTTCCCTTTTCAATAGGGATGCTTCGTAAGCTATCGACTTTAATGAGTTAAAAGCACTTACCAGTTCTGTTTTGCTCTTGTGTTGTGAGATTGTTATTATTTGTAGTGTTCTGTGGTATAGCTGTTGGAATAGATAGTGTTTGCTTTTCTTTTTCAAATTGATCCATCCTTATCATAAGATGTTTGTTCAATTTAACGAATAATTTTCGTACATCAAAACTATCATTTGTGTTGAAAATTAATTTTCTTATTAACGGTAAAATGTCTTTGAATGAGGCCTTCATGACAGAAAAATTGAATAAAATTTTAATTGATTGATTTGCTGCAAATGGATCGATATCAGCTTGCATTGATAATTCCTGGATGTAGTCAGTTAATGGTTTCAAAGATTTGAATAAATTATTTGACCGTTTGTAAATATTGGATGAAAGATAATTCAATGGAATTTTTTCTAAAAGTTGATTTTTCACGATGAGCATTTGATGAACAATAGTAGAATCAGATTTATGCACTGATTTGAGTAACATCAATAGCATAGTTATTAAAGATTCAACAGCAAAAAACGACAGTTCTTTTAATTGTTGTTCATTTGATACTTTTTCTGAATCGATCAATGCTTCAGAAAATATCGAAGCAGCTGCACTTTCATCGTCTTTTAATTTTGCAGCATAGGAATTTTTCAATTTGTTCTGTTTATTAGTTACCGATTGTATAGAATTTTGTAGGTTGGTATGCTTCGCTGCAATATAATCGAGCATCTTTTTAATTATTTCTGCAATTTGTGCGTCGAATTCATTGACAACAGATAAATTCGAAGAAACAGATATGTCATTTCGAATTTGATTAATTAATTTTTCTTTTGCAATTGATAGTTCACTTGAATTTTTATTGATTTCTTTAATGATAGCAAATGGTAAAAATAAATGAATATCTTCCGTTTGATCGTCGGATAATGTTTCATTCGGTTGTTGATTATTCGTTGACAATAAATCAGGTGTTTTCAAATCAGTTAATGATACCTGTTGACCCATATTTAACTAAATATTGATCAACTATATTATAATACAATTATTTTGTAATATTGTTTACAATAATTCTAAAATAAAATATTGTCGTACATGGAGAAAACAAGTTTTTGTTTATGTCTCAACAGATCTTATAAATGATGGTTTGGTCATTAAGTTGACTTTGTTTATTTTCAGATGTTGTTCCCTTACCATTTCTGTTATTAAAATTTAAAAAAAGAAGGATTTGTATAAATGATTGAATGATATTTCGTTTTCTAGAATCATGCTCATTGTTCTTATGAGTCAATCAAATGAAATTTTCACGAAGGAAGTAACTGTGGGAAGTAGCCTTGTGTATAGAAATAAATTTTCTCGAATTCCTAAGTTATTCTATCTAACTTTTGATTAAAATGATTGTTAATAATCACTTTTACTAACCTATATTTTCTTTAAATGTACATTCAAGTATTCTCTGTTCAATAATGGGACGTCTTGGGGAAAACTTAATTGTCACAACTTGAAAAGGCAGAGTAAATATAGGTAGAAGATTATCACAACGAACGCAATAAAAAAGAAACTATTATAGAAATAACACTTTCGATTGTTAAAAAATTATATTTTATTGTATTGGTTTGATGCTGTCATTCGAAAGCCTTCAAATACACAGTGAGATGAATTCTCTTTCTGTCTGTGCAAAGGAAATGATTAGCCAAAGCCAAAATGTTACTTCAAACTGTTGAACGGATAAACAACGCTTTTATTTGACTATGGTCGTATCATATTTTTCTTTCGTTCGCAAAAAAAGTGGAAAAAAAAGCAGGCTAGGAAGAAAAATAATGTTTTCGTATATTATTGCAACTGCAAAAGAAATTTTTCTGTTTCGTTCGATCAATTCCTATTGAAAGTATGAATTGAAGTATTTTGTTGACGTACGCCTTATGTTTTACAAGGAGAAAAATATTACTCGTCGTGCGTTCGAATTTCAAAGGCTTTATCTTAATCAATTTAAGAACGACAGCGAGCTATTAACGTAATAGTTAGTTTGAAAAGATTCTATGAAGAGAGTCCATATCCTATAAAGGAATAAGTTTATAGACTATATCAAAAAATTCGTTTTAGAGATCTTGAGGGTGTGAATCAGAGACGGAAAACGAATCGAATTGATCTTCAATCAATTCGAAAACAGATGAACCTGTCTCCTAATGAAAAGACAAAGCAATCTGTTGGTTTCAACTCTTGCATTTCAGCAATCGATCAAAGTCGAAAATAAGATTATAAAATAAATTCGTGTTTTCATTAAAGTCATCTAAAAGAAATATACAGTTTAATTTCGNCTATGCATTACAAATAAGTACAAGACGAGAAAGTAATTAGATCTTGAAGGTGTAGGTGTCATTGTAGATGGAGCAAAAAGGTGCATCTATACATACATCCTTGTTTTATTATTGTACTTTCTAATATATGGCTACCTAAATTCGAATTATAAAATTTATATTTAGGATAAAATTTTATCTTTTGCTTCCCCAGTCGAAGAAAACGATCAGTAAACGGTCGTATACGGTACAAATACGGTCCGTTTTACGTGCCGTATTTTCCCCGTATAACAGGGGCAGTAATACGACCGTATATTCTACTCTGAAAAAAATAACGGAGGTTTACAGAACCCTCCGAAAAGGTTCTGTAGATTTTCAAAATGCTCCAAATGTGTCCAAAGTCGCAAAAAAAGGATAAAAATTTTGACAGAACCTTTTGAAGGTTCTGGCTTTTACCCAAGTGCAGAACCATTAGGGTTACGTACCAACGGCTAATGGTTTTGTACAGAACCTTCAAGGTTTTGTATTTTCTCACGGAACCTTTTTTTGCTGTACAGAACCAAAAAAAGGTTCTGTAAGAGATAGTTCTGCACTTGAGTAAAACGCAGAACCTTCAAAAGGTTCTGTCAAAATTTTTATCCTTTTTTTGAGACTTTGGACACATTTGGAGCATTTTGAAAATCTGCAGAACCTTTTCGGAGGGTTCTGTAAACCTCCGTTATTTTTTTCAGAGTATAGAATACGATAATGTTATGCTGACTTTACGAAGTTTTACGGCTGACATATGGTGTCCGTGTATGGTCGTAATACTGCCCCTGTTCAAACGCCTTAATATGGCTTAAAACGGCCGTTTTACGACGGAATACGATACAAAAACGACCGTTTACGGTGGTCCGTTTTGATCGACCTGGGTTACTTTCCATTGCTTAGTAAAACAAAAAGAAATGAGAAGATGAATATTCAGACGAATACTGATCTGCTCGTCGAGGTAATCTATGGAAAGTAAATCATTGTACAAAAAAATCGTTAATCGGAAAATTATCTTTATGCAATTAACGGAAAGTAAATCCTCGGTGACAACAATTATAATTTTCTGCGAAAAAAAATCCAATTAAAATTGAAAATAATCAACGGAAATAAAATTGTGTTACAGTCTATTAAAGCGGATAGTTTTTGTATAGAAAAGGCTGCATATTGTCGAACTCACACTTCTTTTCGAAGAAAATAATGAGTGTAAGTTGCATAACGAGGTTTTGCGGCTCCCCCTTCACCTAGGCCCCAGCAACCAAGTGGCGGGAAATCAATATTTTTCGGATAAATTTTCTTAGTAACCCGAAGGCGGCAAAATAAAACATTATCTCATGAATTGTCTAGCTAATATAGACTAGGAAGATATGGAAAAGTATAGGCTTGTCCATCGAAGTGTAGCCAAAACTTAACAATATAAGCCAAAAATCATGAAAAGAAAGAATCTAGATTGGGTGATCTAAAGAACGATTAAATCGATGTACATAACAGGCTAATATGGTAGTTAAACCAACAAAATGAAGAGTAGATTAATATTTATACTTCCTTATGTCATCCATCGTATATGGTATGATTAGGAGAAACAATATAGTATTCAAAATGTATAAGACAAGATATACATAATTTTTTTAGCACAACAACATTGAATGAATCAAATTAGTCGGTAGAAATAAACATCAACGAGAATATTTTATAAATAAGAATATTTGAAAGCGCGCTTATCAGTTATAAAAATAATTTTAATTTTGAGTTATTTGACATTTGTTAAAAATAAATTATCTTAGGCTATCCAACAATATAGAACAAATTTATTACATTCAAAACAGTGAGTTCCACATTTTAGCACCGACAGATGCTACACTGACAAGTTTTTTGCCTAATCTGTATCTTTTCGCTCTCCATTTATTGGAAACATTTTTAATTTCATCATCTTTGTTCGAAAGAAGTAAATATGCAATAGAGACTAGCGTGACAGAATCAGAGAAAATGTCTGACACATATTGTACAATTGTATCCCCAGTTTATTAAAAATATTCAATAAATTTATTCTATTCTCCCAAAAGCCTGCAGACCAGGTCACAGACCAAGTAGTCCTGGTCTGTTGGCAGCTCTGTTTCAGACTATATAATTAGTTTTGAAAAGTACATTTTTATTGTAACGATTTAACTGAAATACGGACTGCAGCGATTTTTTCCAGGGGTACAAAGCCAGACTCAGACAACTAAATTTAGTCTGGCCTGGCTATCAGCTCTGATGTGAATTCCTTCCATCTTAAGATTTCAACGACACTTTTCAATATATTTGCTTTGTTCAACTTTGCCCAAAATTTAACATCTGACAGGAGCTTAGCATTAGAAGGATCCAAAATATGCATTCATTCCAAAAGTGAACACACCCGATACATTAGTGAGAATTTGTTGTCTTGGTATTGGTTTTCAATAGGGCAATATTTCTGTTAGTCATTTATCAAATATTTTATTTTTAACTATTTTATCACCAACGATATAATTTATATTGTAAAATGAAATTGTGACACACACAAATTCATTTTTATTCAATAAAATTTCAACTGTTTTTTTCTTAATCTTTCTATTAATGTCAGAAAAATCGTGCTGATGTTTCGAATTAAATGGTGCAGTTTCACTCGTAATAATATTATTATAAACAAGTATTGTGGTTTTCAGNTGTTGTTTATACGTTAATGCGTTAATTTCTAATAAATTAACGGTTAACTAAAAAGCGTTAACGTTAAAATTAACGTTAACTAAAAGCGTTAACCGTTAATATTAAGGTTAACGGTTTTTACTTAACGTTAATATTAACGTTAACGTATTAGTTAACCGTTAATATTAACGGTTAACGGTTTTGCTAGAAGCGTTAATTCGTTAATATTAACGGTTAACGGTTTTATTTAACGTTAATTTTAAATTAACGTTAACGTACTACCCCTACACACAAATTCATTTTTATTCAATAAAATTTCAACTGTTTTTTTCTTAATCTTTCTATTAATGTCAGAAAAATCATGCTGTTGTTTCGAATTAAATGGTGCAGTTTCACTCGTAATAATATCATTATAAACAAGTATTGTGGTTTTCAGTAAAGGAAAGATAATATCTTCTTTCTAATCATTTCTTAAAATCCACGTTGTCGCTTTTGTTTTACTACCAATTGCAATTTAACTTCGAGCAGCTTTTTTTTTGCTAAAGAAAAAAATATTAGCGATATCAAGTACACTTATGTTACCAATGTTATTTGAATTTAGATCTATCAGAAAGATATTGTGAACTCTTAATTTCAACAGAAAATAAATTGTTGAGAAGATGAATTAAAAATTTGATCATTTTTATTTGAGTTCATTTCGAGTTCTAATAATTAATAATTTTCAAATAAATCACAAAAGAAAAGAAAATAATGTGATAATATAATAATATGAATATGAATTCAATTCGATTGTATNTGTGTAATACTAAGGAACAATTCATTTATAATTTATAATAAAATTCAATGATTTAATAATAAAACACAGGTTTCGTAGCAGTAATTGTTTCTTTCATTGTTCAATTTTGTTCTTGTTCATCAAACAAAAGAAGAGTTTTTTCGATGTGCACTAGTCGGGCATTGGCTATTTCTATGATGAAATGATCTTAGCTCCATCGTTGTAACAAAAAAATCATATTATTGTGTAACCATTTCAATAAATTCTATCACATGAAAATTATCGAAACTTTTATTAGCTATCCATTGAAATCTTAAATAAAATAGAAGTTTTTAATTATAAAATAACATTTAATACAGTTTTGTTAATATCCCAATCAGAAAAAAACATATTAACATCGTTCAAACACTTTATACAATTGTTGCACTTCAGTTAATTTAACGAAAGCTTGTCGTAAATGTTTTGATGGAACAAGCATCGTTTTAAATGCATGATAAAATAAATGTTCAATAGCCCAATGTTGTTTTTCTTCAGTATCTCCATCTTCTTCTGAATAAATATTCATTCGGTAAGAGTAAAATTTTTATATTTCATCAGCAAGTGTTCGAAAGCATTCACGTTCTTCTGTCCAATTAATTCCTTTACTTAAACGAAGAAGATATTGCGGTAAATAATCAAGATTCGGTAGATATGTATCAAGTAGAATTGGAAGAGTTTCTAAACGTACTGGTTCTGTTGATGATAGACGAATTGAAAAATAATCTTCAAGCATTTCACGACGTTCTTTTAAAATATCAGTTGCATATTCAATTATTTCTTCATTATCTGTTTCAAGACGAGTAAGTTCCTTCAAATAAAAAAACATCATTTTTTCTTGACAAATATATATATATATAAATAGAGCCCTGCAGGGTGCTCGTAACCTGTCCTATCCTGCCCTGCCGTGTCAAGGCAGGACAGGGCAGGGTCAGGTTACGAAATTTTTACAGGGCAGGTTACAGGTTGTTGGCATGGTAACCTGCTTAACCTACGGTTAATTTTGAGCGTGCTATTTTCTGCATCTTTTCAAAAAAAATATTTGAAAAAAGATAAATTTAGTGAGGCTAATGCACTCACACATAAGACAAGATCGTTGATGATATTGCTTTTAGTTAATTTTGTTTATGCAATATTTTCTATTAGAAATCTTGAAGAAATTTAATTTAATTTTATCGGATTAAAGCTTCATGCGCATCTAACTAGATTAATTTTTTGAAAATTGATAGAAAATTCTGAACATTTCCGTACTTTAAAAATAGCAGGGCAGGGCAGGTTACAGGTTACCATAAAAAATCTCAGGGCAGGGTGTACACAAATGTCTACAGGGCAGGGCAGGATCAGGTTGCAAAATTTTTACAGGGCAGGTTACAGGTTACAAAAATGTTGCACCCTGCAGTGCTCTATATATAAATTACTTCAATAGAAGGTGGTTCTGGTTCCAATCGAATGGTTCCCATATTTCCGAAATGATAAATACATAATTGATAAAATAATTCTTGAAATAAATGTCTTGTATGAACTAAATATAATTGAGTATCATGTTGGATAAGTGATGATTGTCCATCAATGGTTCCAACATAAACAAAATTGCGTATGATATTTAATAGATCTGTATAACATTCATCATTAACTGATTAACGTAAGATTTCAATTGATGTTAATTTTATATTATGTGGAAAAACAATTGCAGCTAAAGGTGATGTTGTTGCTTTCTTTGGTAGGGATATTGAACTATTATGATAACGATGTTTATCAAGTTTTCGATCACGACTAGATGTACGAACAGTACTATTAACATTTGCCTTTTTTATAGTTGAATTCGTAGTATCAGATGATATTTTCTTTAAAGACGTATCTGCTTCAACAGGATCTTTAGAAGTTGGAGGTACCAAAGCTATTGAAGTAGGTGTCTGAAAAGGAGAACACAGTCATACTCTTCGCTTCCGGATAGAAATCTTAGTGATCGACATAGAAACATTGCTTCACTAATGAACCAAAAACTAACCATATGAAATGTCAATTGAGTTGTAGTTGTTGTTTGTTTAGCTGATTTGGCAACAAGAATATGTTCAATAGCTTGTACAATTGAAACAATAATTGGATCAGCATGTAAAAATCGTACTTCATTTTTACTTGGATGTATATTAACATCTAATGTTGTTGGGTCCATTATTAAATCAAGATATACAAATGGAGATGTTTGTTTATTAACTAAAACAGCATACATTTGTTGAATAGATTTGATTAATGGTTGACAATCAACTAAACGCCCATTAATAAAAAGAATAAATGTCATTGAATTCGATGAAGTTTTAGATGAACACTAAAAGGGCAAGAAAAAGGATTTATTTTTGGTTTCTAATTAAAAACAAAACTAACAGAATAGTGTGTTCCAGTAAAACAAGCTTTACATTGAAATTTATAAGCTGTAGCATTAGTATTAAG
>OENM01001067.1:0-12898 GCA_900239745.1 Rotaria magnacalcarata | reverse complement strand
ATCTCAGGTTTTTCATCATGTTGCACACTTTTTTATATATTTTTGAGATTCACAAATGATAGATCTTGAAACGTTACTCTATTGGTAAGATTTTCACGCTGCTACCACACTCATTTCTTAACAAAGTCGGCAGATAAGTGTGTGCTACATAAAAAATGGCCATTTTTTAACCCAAACTGGTGGTTTTTTATTTTAAGGTGACTTTTCTGCATAAAAAGTTCAAATTCGAAAAGGGTATAAAACTTTTCGGGTAGAAAAGTATTTTTCAATGAAGTATGAACACATACTAATCGTTTGTTTTCATGAAAATGATTGTAAAATTTCGAAATTTTACATCTCTTTATTTCAAAAAGGTTTAAGTTGAGGCATGAATTGACTATACTATTATGTAGAGAAAAGTTGGTGCTTCAACACACTATTGTCCTGAATTCTGCAGAATTCTGCATAAGCGAGAAATATTTATTACAATATATGACTTTTTCACTATCGATGAACATAGGTCATACAACGTATTATCTTATCCACCAATAGACACGCTTTAAAGGAATGATTCTTTTATTTTCAATATTTTATGTTCTGAGACGATGTTGTTTTAACAGATTCATGACTAGTAAGGCGATATGAATGATTGAAAATAATACTTTCATTCTAGCATGAGTTGATTGTTCGGCAGGAGATGCACTCCTTTGTTAGCTGATGCAGGGTGTGGATCTTGTCTTGAGTCATTTCCCACCCCTACTTGGTGTTGTCATAGTTCTATTATGTGAAAAATTTGCAGAAGCCTGAAAAATAATTTTTAGATTTGAGTATAGTTCGAGGTAAAATCTAGTTTTCTCAGCAAAAACAAGACATTTTAAAATCTATGCGTATGCTTAAAAAAAGTTGATTTTGGCATCGCAAGAGAGGCTTGTAAAAATTTTCAAAAATAGATTTCACGGATTTTGGAAAACTCGCTGCGCTGCACATTCTGACGGACAATGATTTAGATCTAAAATAGTTTTAAAGACGTATTGTGATTTAGGCTTTCAAGCCGGATAAGAATATGTCCTTTTTTGAACTATCTAGATCGATCCAAAAGTCCAAAAATTCAATTGTACAGAATCTATTCTAAAATCAGCTTTTTAAAATACCTGAATTATTCTTTTAATTTTTCGAATTGCAGAAAACATCGAAATAACTGAAGGAACACATATTCTCGATGTGAACCTTACAGTAATAAATTTCGAACCATTCAGATGAATAAGTCTTATCAATAAACTTAATTTCTCATTCGATGAGTTAAACTTCTTTCTTATTTTTTGATTATTTTAGTAGTTAAAGACGTGAAAGAAAGCAGAATGACTCATCCAATACAAATATCTATTTTGTGTCTAGCAGGTGTGCACATTCTTATTCAAAATACAACAGTATATGTTAACTAAGACCAAAACAATCTTTATCTCTATCTTTTCTTGAAGACCCTCATCATAACGTGACAATTACCTATTAATTTTCAGGAACATCTGCAAGTCAAAATTTCGGCTCCTCTATAAATAAATTGAATAATATTTTAATTTTAGTTGCAAATATCGGCTTCACTTCTCTTACGATGGAATCCCATAAATTTATATGCGTCCGTGAGAAAGTCAATGATACAGACTATTTTTTTATTATTGTGACTGATCTAACAAGTAATCGAATTAAACAATCTATTGCAACGGATTCATCTATCATGGATCCAACAAGTAAAGTGATTACATTGAAAAGTGAAAGTAAATAATTTCTTGGAAGAACAAGATGAAACAAATTTTATTTAGTTGGTAGACATGACAGATTTTTAATATTGAATTCCATAATCGAATGAAAACATATACTATGATAGAAGACTGTGTATTTTTCGGTTTAACATAGAACTATGGAAGATAATTGTCAACCGATTAAAATCTTAAATCGTCATCAAAGTTTACTCGATTGTCAAATGATAAATCCTTACAATGGCTTCTTGTTAATGACAATAGAATTCCTTCATATCTGTTTTCTTTTTGCTATTATCATGTTTATTTTCAAGTATTCACACTCAAGAAAGTAGTGTTCCAGATAATATGCAAGACAAATAAAGCTCATATTGGAGTGGCCAGTTGGATTAGTTAAATTAAAGTCACGGATCTCTGTAAAACAATATTCAGTATGATATCAAAACCGTTCTGAGCTGAACAAGATATCTGTAAACGAGTTTTAGTGGCAAATAACAATTGTATGATAGGTGTAACATGTTGTTGTCTCTTCCAGTGGCGGAGCCAGGATTTTGGGCTAGGGGGGGCTGAGTCCCCGAAAAAAATTTTCGTGAATTTTTTGAGAATTTGAAAGTCATTTTGGATTTTGTTTTGGGAATTTTGACAATTTTTTGGGGTTTTTTTCGGATTTTTTTCGGATTTTGAAAGTTTTTTTAGATTTTTGAAATTTTTTTCAAAACTTTTTGGTTTTTTTGAAGGTTATTCTGAAATTTTTGAAGATTTTCTGGATTTTTTGGGGGATTTTGAAATTTTTTCTCGATTCTTGCGGGAGATTTTGAGTTTCAAAGCTGGCAACGCTGGCTAAAACATGAAATTGCAAACATTACTACATATTTATATAAAAAAATGCATTTTCNCCGCCCCCCCCCCCCCCCCCCCCCCCCCCCCCCTAGTCTCCCCCTGGCTCCGCCACTGGTCTCTTCATTTACTGTATTTTATGGATTGAAACGATTCGCTTAGCGATAGATCTTGATAGTATTCTAGAAGTCTTTTAACAAACTTGTTGATGTGAGATTAATGCAATGATAAATATTTTATGCTTAGAAAATTCCTCGCACTCAATAAACAATCTAACATTTTCAAATCGTACTACCACAAAGAAATCAATCATTATCGTGACTGCAATATTTCGGTATTTTATTGGAATCAAATAAATTAAATTATGTGAACTAGCTGTAGTACAAGGGAAAAAATAATTGTTAGAACAATGGCGAAAAGAAGGCAAAGTGAAAAAACAATATTATCATTCTTCGTAAGGAAAAACATTGCTCATCTGCTTTTCCCCCTAATAGCTTGAATGTAGCGAACAATTAGGGGATTTTCTTTTTAAATCAAGTGATCCAATATTAGTTTATTTACGTGTCAATATTTCCAATGAAGGTCCTACGATACTTTACTGAAATAGGTAAATATCAAAAGATCGTTTTCTATGCCGAGAAAATTAACTATCAACCTGATTATCTTGATCTGCTACGAAGAATAACGATCACGAAAAAATCTCATTCAATAATGTATATCATTTTCATTTGATACTTTAAAAAATAATCGGCAAGATTAAGAACATTTACAAGCACACATCTATTAGAAATTTGCTGATCCTATTTTACGTAATAATATGTTCACGAGTTGTTGTGTATAATATGATATCGAAGTTAAGAAATAGAAAATATCATTTATTTATACTCAGTAACATATCAAGTGCTTATAGATTATCAGCGAAACTGATTTCATTTTGATTACATAGAACCAGAAATGACAGAATCTATCATTGTAATGTAACAGGATTCTTAATCGTCAGTGTTGATTATTAAAAACTAGCGTAATCATAAGATCATTGAAAGTTTGCTTGACGCCCATTCGATTCATTATTCAAGTTTCAGTGTTCCTACTCTTCACATCGTTCACTAGTAGTAGACTCTTGCAGGGTAGCGTCAGGGTATTATAAAAAATATATTGAGTACGATTAACAAAAGTTGATGAGCTGATATTTTATTAGAATTCGCCTTTGTAGCTGTAGAAGAAGAAGAAACCTTAATCTGCAGCACTCTAGCCAGTCGACTATAATCCTTATGCATAGATATTGACTACAAGACATGTGGGAATCAATGTAAATATTAGTCGGGTTGCAATTCGTAACTATAGTTTGTTCTGTTCTATCATGATCACATCCCGATAGTGGTAAAGTCTTTCTTTTCGAAGTTATGATCATTTTTTGAAAAATTTCAATCTATATTATTCTTTAGGGATACAAAAAATTGCACTGATCAGTTCAAATCTCAATAACTATAGACCTTAATCGTATCAAGCTGTATTTCTAATACCCATAGACAACTGTAATCTGCGAGGAATTTTACTTTTTGTCAGGAAACGATATAAATTTTAAAAAATTCAATTTTTTAATCTTGAACGATGAAAATTTTCTGGCAGATTATCACAAATAATATGTATACTAATTCGAATGCGCGTGTAAAAAAAAGACTAGGTATAGTGCATTTGATAAAACTATTATTGGACAAGTTCGATCCTGCCTGGTACCGCTCGTATCATATCCTTGTAGTGACACGACGAATTCCGAGGCAATAGCAGAATGGACTTATAAACAGCTCATTAAATCTCTAATATAGTTTAACGATCCTGAGAACTCCTACAGATATTTACTTTTGTCTATAATTCTTTTTTGTTAATTTCGTATTTTTATTTTAGGTCTATTCTATTTACTTGGTTCAATCGTTAATTACGGTCAAGAGTCAGACGTCCATTTTAAATACATTCAAACAGTCAATATAAAAACGGTGAGATAAAAGAAGTTGAACGCATTAAGAATCTCTTTAAAGAAACGAAACTCACTGATCAATTACCATTAGTTATTGTTTACTATCGATTCAATTATGTACATGATCTTGTTCTTTATATTTATATCGAAATAATTCAATGAAACATATTGAAATTTATGCCCAATGAGTATAGTGAAGATTATATTAAACAATTAATTATTTCCGTACACGATAATTTTAAAGTTGATGAACTTGTTGAAAAGTGAGATTCCGATTTAGCTTGCGTTGTCTATGAACGCGATGGTTGGGATATGAAATTTGTCATAATAAGTTAATATAATAATTTCAAGGAAAACAAATGACAAAAGNTTGGAATTATTAGCGTCAGTGATGATTCATTCTGACGTTAAACGAAGATTAAAGATGTTTTTATAGTTTAGCTAGGTAGAATATCTATCCGGATAGCAGAAGGTGTGGACTCAAGTCCCATAAAAAACATTCTTTCTTCGCTCTGTCATATAAAATCAGTGACACGCTACTTGTCTCCTACATTCTATACCGATGAAAACTTACAGAAATGATGGCAGAAGTTAATATCATAAAGTTCAAAAAATGATTCAAAAACACTTTTATATTTGTACTGTTTCACCCCAAAGATCTTTCATGGCGATTAATGCATATAGTATATGTTTTAGAACAATAAGATCTAAACTCGAATATTTTATTACGACTAGAAAATTATGGATTGTTTGAAAATTTAAACAAGTGTAGCTTACATTTCAGGACTGAATTTCATTTAGCTTCGAGTTTATTATGTCAGAGTAATTAGATCAAATTTAAATGTCTATAAAGAATACGAACCCATGACTTTCTAATTGCTGCAAGTGATCTGTAGTTCTTGGAGAAGAAATACTACTGATTTTGATGAGTATTGTTAGGCATAATGTTTGATGACGGCTTCCATAACTTTCTTTCGTTTGAATTAGAATAAACTGTAAAAGAAATCAAAATTTATTTCTTCAAAATGAAAATCAGCATTTGTTTTCATTTTCCTCGTTGTCTTAAGTTTTTGTGTGTTTATTTCAACCTTGCTCGTATAACAGTTACAACTGCATGCAGATATCAGATATATTTGAACCTTAGAAACCAGAAAACTCATAATTAACATTCTAAAAATTACGTATAATTCTTATGGATACCATTTACAGTTAGTTGATCTAAATTGAAATATTTATCTAGCCTGTCGTGTGCTTATCTTGCAAGTTTGACACCTATATGATTCAATTTGAAGTTTACAATGAAAACTCTTCATTTAACAACGAAGCGCGTTATTTGGTACTTTGTAAAGATTCAGCTTTATGGGAACTGCGTCTATGCGAAGATAATCAATATCGTAGACCATTAATCGATCAAGTTATTCATATAGCTTTACCTGAAACTCAAGGCCCAGAACGAATATCAGTTACAACTAAAGCATTTATGACCGTTGACTTATCAAATAATTTGATTGATTTATTAGAAGAAGAAAACAAAATTCTTTTTTTCGCTCGGAACAACTGAAAATTGACCATTTCATTTCAATGGTGGAAGATTTACACCCATTCATTGTCGCGTCCTGAAAACTCGACATTCATCAATTTTAAAAACTAGAATTCACTCGTGTCAATATTAGCTCATTGAAGTTTACCATGTGACAGCAATAGCACGCAACTCAGTCATTGTTTTTTGACTCATATACAACTCAGTTTTTCTTTTCTTTCAACAAAGGAAAAAGAGAACAAAAAATAAAAATTATTGCTGCTGCTTTTACTTCATTTTATATACTTTCTGAGTCGTACAGGTATGTAGTGCTCCAAATGCATTGGTATCAAGCGCTTCTTACGTTTTGATTTGTAGAAAAAATAACTTAGTTGAAGTTAATTGAAAATTATATAGATAAAATGAATATTAGAACTTTCGTTAGTAATGTATGAAACCATCATCATGAGATTGTATCAATCAAAACAAAATATCACATATAATTAAGCAAAAGTAATGTAACAGATGAAAAAAAATTCTTTGTTACCATCGGGTCAAGACATCCATTCAAAATTGAAATGTTTTTTAAGTATCCACTTCTCAAAGTTCATACGGATACATCGATTGGAATCGTAAATGAGACTTCATACGCTCCAGTAAAATAACGTGTAAAGCAATCACAAAAATTTTGATGAAAAAAATTCTCATCATCTTTCTGAGAAGTTGAAAGATCATATTATTAGATGAAATAATTGAGAAAGGCTTGAAGTCTATTTGAGACGTTTTTCGTTCAAGAGATGTACTTCTCTAGCTCAATGATCCTAGCAATTATCTATGTCATTGTTGTTTTTTCTATATATTAGTTATCATGAAAGAAACACTTGATGAAATCAATGAGGTATTTCAGTCAGGAAGACATAAGGAAGCAGTCGCTTCCATAGTAGCACTGATTGAAGAATCTTCGACCGACAGTTCACTACACATGGCATATGATTCTCTTGGAAAATATTTAAACTTCATGGGGCAACATACAGAAGCAGTTCAAGCATGGGAAGACGGTTTGAAATTCCTAGAATCGACTGTGGAACGAGTACATGAGCTCGACGATCACAAATTAATTGATTGGATCAATATATCACTTCAAACAGCTCGACTTGCTTATCGTCAAGGTAAAAGTCAACTGATTGATTTTTATTGTATCTCAATAGTGTTTTCTATGATCAGGTATTGATGGACCTGGAGTGTCGCACAAACAGAATCAAGTGTGTTATACCGTGCTCAAAATGACTGATACCGAACAAGAAGAGTGGAAGACTGAACAATTTCAAAGAGCAATAAAACATTTTAATGGGGCTTTGGAAAATATTCCTGCGAATAACAAGGAAATAAAGCAAAACATTCAACTTTCATTGGCTAGAGTTCTATTCGCCTTGAAACGTTACGACGAAGCTGTGAAAATCTACGAAGATGGTTTCAGTGTAAGTAACATGAGCAAATTTGTTTAACTGAATGTATTCACATATACGTAGAAGCAGTTTTTGTTTCATTTGAAATAATGTACTTCGATTGATCTAATTAGTTCAAATGACGCTATTACCACCTTACAGTAGTATTGGCCACACGAAATTACGTCGTTACGTATATAATACTATTTACTAATTCTATTTTATTTTGTTTTTTGAAAGAATGATGGCGATCCTCAATGGCTTTACAATGCTGCTGAATGTTTGTGGCAACAAGACAAGAAAGAACTAGCTTACACAAGGCTTCTACAACTCATCGGTACTGAACCCACCTTTGCAACTGCGTATAAAATGCTAGCAACTTATTTTACCGAGAAAAATGACACAACGAGCGCTGCTGAATCAACTTGTAAATACAAGTTCTACTCCTGGGTTCCAAGTTTTTGCCACCATATCGAATACAATCCCGAAAATATTAGCACAGTGGAACAGCTGAATTCTGATCAGGCTTTAGAATGTATCAACACGAGGCTAGCAAACGACGAATCAAAAAGAGCAACAGAATTTTTGGCGGCTATTTGCTACCATCACTATCATGGACCAGTAGAAAACAAAGCATTCGAAGAGCTCGAAAGACGAGGTAACGCATCCGAAGGTGCCGAAAGAGATTTCATCGGATCCAAGCTAATGCATCTGATACGAAATCATCAGAGTGTATGTACAGTGAAAGGTGCAGCAGATGCATTGGCCGGAATGAAGCACGAAGATTTATTTGACATTTTAGAACGTTTATTGCCTCAAGACGTAAGCTAATCGTTTTCAAAGGGTCGATTGGCCAAGTTGCTAATAGCAGTTTAATTCATTTTAGGTAAATACTTTCTTTCCGATGCATATACCAACAGCTCTGGGTAAATTAGGCGATCTAAGAGCTATTCCTCTTCTGGAAAAAATTATCAAAAATTCAATAGGCAAAGATAGTGATGTTTATGAAAGCGACTCATCGGACGGACTATTCTCTTCATGCGGAAAAGATCGATTGACTGTTGAGTCTTGCTTAGCACTTGCACCTTTCATCGGTAAATTTGTTCAATCTCTGTTTTTGTTATACTGTTTGATCTTTCTATTTCTAAGATAACGAAACAGCAAAACAAATACTACTGGATGGAATCAACTATCCACAAACTCGCGAAGCTTGTCTTGCCGTTCTCTGCATTTCCACAGAGGAAAACCAATTTTTTGAGAAATTGGAGGAAATTTTAAAACAGCATAAAACTTTATCCTATATGGTGCAGACCTATGTGATGAACAATGCTGAGAAATCACATTATGCTGAAAAACTGTTGGCGCTGAATAAGGAATTTTGCAACAAGAAGACAGAGCTTACCAATGATGATGATAATGAGATTGATGAATAATTTTTATGTACATATTCACTAAGTTTTTAAACAATAAAAACAAAACGTTTTTGTACATGCATCAAGAAAATGAATACATGGAATATAATCTAATCAAATTTGAGTCAGGAGTTTTTAAATTCTTTTTAATCTCTATTATGAATAAAAATATGTGTATTAAGACCATGAATTCGAAATATTTAAGTTAGTGAGATCATGCAAAAAGTCAATTATAGTAATCGAAGGGTGTGGGTGTGGGTGTGGAGTTGATATACTGATCAGACTCATGTCCAAACCTAAACGTACTCAAGACCAACGTGAACAGCAGAAATAAACTGCCTTTTCTTATCAAAAGAATAACGCGTTGTGAAAACATTTTTAGCATTGCTTTTCTAGTGCAGTGTTATTAATATATCATAATGTATTTCAAAAGAATGAAAAACAATGTCCTGCAAACGCGTTTTTTTAAGTGCAACAACGCATTCTTGTCCGTTCTTTTCTCTATGGGCACATCGTACGAGTATGGATATTACGAAAAAGAAGGCACCTTATTTCACACTCATATTATCACCAAAAGCATTCTATATTTTCATGGCTCTTTTTTCTTTGGAATTTATTATTTCAACTTTTTCTACAGTTCTCTTCCGGCCAAGGGGGAAAAAGCGGATCCTTTCAGATTCCAGGATCCCAAAGGATCCGAGAGGAACCATAGAAACTCAGAGAACCCAAAGGATTCAAAAGGATCCAAAGGATCTAAGAGGATCCAAGAGGATCCAAAAGGATTCATGCAAAATCAAAAGGATTCGAGAGGATATAAAATTATTCACTGAAATTCATTGCGGACCATCAATAGGACGCCAAAATGTTAACAAGCCCTTCGCAGCAAGCTAAAAAGTCGCGATAATTTTAGCCATATAACGTGTTGTTGCAGTGATTTTTCTATGAAAATGAAGTGAGCCAATCATGTATTTTATTTAACTGAAATATATAACGATAGAAAAAAACCAAGATCAATGCTGTTTATTAGCCTGTTTTACTCGAAAACGTCTATCAGATGATAAATGATTTTTGTTACATGCTAAAAGACGTGCAGCTGTCTACTTGTGCATGTAATAAGGTTTATTATTAATATTAATTTTGAAATAATTATTACTTTTTGCCGCATTTATTTTTTCATAAATCCTCATCCGATGAAATGTTTGTTTTGATGTTATTATATTATGTTCTTCATTTTCACCTTCATGTTCACTACCTAAATCTTCCATACATTCAACTAAATCAATATCATCGGATTCATCAACAGAATTATCGTTTTCATCATCATCTAAACTGTCATAACCATCATAACTACTACTAGTACTACTAATAACTGAATAATCAACTGTTGATTTCTTGTTAAGTTCTAGAAATACAAATGAACTAAGTTTATTCATATCATTTATATTGAATTTTTTCAAGATTTTTGTAACTTGTAAATTATTCATTAATAATTCTGCTTTATTATAAGCTTTAATGATGATTTGTTCTATATCCTGTATGGTAACTGTTGATACATTTTGAATATTTGTAGATGAATTAGATTCATCACGACGATTTTTGTGATGTGTTGGAAATTTAATAGAATAATCGTCGTTATTAAATTGTTCTGTTGATTTTATTTGATTTATAATAGAGATACTTGAAATTTTACTTATAAATTGAGAAACAGAGAAATTTGTTATAGATGATAAAGATCCAGATAAAGATCTGGCTGTTCGAAATGTCGATTCAGCCGGTTGGCTACTGAATAAATGGGTATTTAGTGTATATGCTGGTAAATTTCCTTTAGATGCTAATATGATGATAAATGTCAAAGTATGTACATTAATTTCCGACGAGAGCCATGCAGCTCTAGTAATGAAACATTTGTCTTTCTCAATTTGAGATAACTTTTTATTTATTCGAATACTACTCCTAGAATCGATCAACGAAATGAACAAGCAATCAAACAAAATATTGTTCTCTTACCACCACATTCTATAAGCAAAAACAACAATCCAACCAAAGTATAATCGAGAAAGAATTTCCGTATCTGATTTGACATAAGCAAGAATAATTAGTTTTAATAAATACAAGTAAGTATATGTTGCTTTATTATTCATTTGGTTTAATAAAGTTAAAACATCATCTGATGTGATTTTCAAACACGAGGAATAATTCTGTTTATCATGTGGTAAAATATCTGAATGGACAAGATTATGATCTAATTTTGGATGATTTTCAATTATTTGAAGTAACTGGTTTATATCTATATTATCATTATTAATGTTTAAACTAGCAGTCTCTGACAAGAGACGATTTTGAATCTTTGTTACTAAGTGAGTATCATCCTGCATACAAAGAAACAATTGGTGAGGTCTCATGAAGAAAAATCTCCAATTAGATGGTATATCAATTGTAAGTAAATTATCATTTCCTGTTAATAAATCAACATGAGGTGTTCGAGAAAAGAAACCTAAACATATCCTCATAGCTTTGAAATATCTTGAGTCGCAGTCGGTTGAGAAACCAACTACATTGATGTTTTGTTCTTTGCATTGATTATATATGTAAATCCATCGACGTATAACATCGGATGCAGAGTGTTTATTATCAATTCCATAGGCACTTATAATGTATGGTCTCGAATGAGCTAATAGTGTAACATCTGTTAATATTGGTTCGATTAAATGAACATTTACTAATGTAGATTTGTCAAAGTCTTCGAACCATTGCTCAAGTTCATTATAACTATTGGTCTTAAAATGATTAATAACAGGTAAACCATTATTATTTAATGGTGCAGTAAAACCGGTAAAACAATCAGTATTACAATCATAAGATACACAGCTAATCACTCCTGTAGCATCTTCAGACTAAAATAAAAAAATATTAGAATTAAATATCACATAGAATAGATGATAAATTAGGAGAGAATCTATGTTATATTTGCACGACTGCTTTATTGTTGTCTGTAGGAATATATTTAAATAAATTTTTGCTGATCAAATGTAATAATAATATCTAGTCAAAAACAATGAGGTTTTGATCGAATTAAGTATCTAGATTTCTTTTTTTCAATGAGTTTCTCACATATATATAGTCTTTTTTTATTAGTGTTGTCAGATGTTTCTATATCAATAAGATCTATTTTTATCTTTCATATTTTTAGTCCTATACAGAAAAGACATATTGTGATTTTATTGAACCTAAATAATCTTTCATTTGACCGAATCGAAATTCACATTCTTTCAATTGAAAATTAATATTTTCATCGTAATTTTTCAATGTTGTATCAGATGGTAAAGAACCTAACATATTGATTCGAATAAATTCATAAGCATTACGACCAGCTAATCCTCTAAATACCGATGAAAATTTCATTACGATCGGATCAAACTGAAAATTGTTCTTAGATCGTTTCATATTCTTTAACAAATTACGAAGAAGAATATTAATAAACAGTTTCGATTCTTGTTGATTGTTTTCTGTATCAATATTGATCAAATTACATAGACATTGATCGGATTTTTTGTTTTCAATCGGTGTTGTAGTGGCAGATGGACCAACATTAACATTTATCAATCTTGATTCAAATTGCAATTTTAATAAATTTATAAATTGCTGAATATTAAATCTAACTCCTGCTCGTACCATAAATGTCATATCATCGGCAATAAAACAAACTTTTTTTTTTAGATCATATGTTTCCTTGCAATTAATTTGAAAAAATGAAAATACATCTGGTACTTGTAATAAAGTTTGTACGTTTTTTATACGTTGTATTTTTAAAATTTCAGCTTCAATTTCACCTACATATTCCTTCACAAAATCGTAAAAGACATCATCAGAATATGACCAAAGGTCATCAGGAAGTGTTAATATTTCATTTTGTTCACAACTCATAGTGAATAAGTTATAATGTTCTTTCTGAAACATTATATCCAGTTAATTTCCAA
>OENM01001066.1:27453-46029 GCA_900239745.1 Rotaria magnacalcarata | reverse complement strand
AGGAGTTATGAATACGCTGAAAATGTTTTGGGCGGATAGCTTATTGTTACGAAAATAGACCATTTTTATGGCATTCTTTTATGATTGCCGTACTCCCCATCAGGAACGTTAGAAAAATTGACTTTCGAATTTTGATTTGAAATTTTATATAACAATAGAGCTCAACGAGAATAGTGTTTTATGAATGTTTTTGGTCATTGAATTTGTTTTTTTCCATAAAATCTGCCACTTTATTAGAAAGATGTAAAATAAAAATTTCACAATAACTGTGTCTAGTGATAGGAAGCGTAGAAACGTCTGAAATGTTCGCAAAAAGTTGTTCTCCTTAGGGCGTCTTTCTATGTAAAGTTTCAAGTTGAAGTTCGAAAATCATTTTCTTTTTAATGTTCCTGAGGGGAACCCCAGGCTCTCACTAAAACCCATACCTTAGAAATGGTCTATTCTCGTAACAATAAGCTATCCGCCCAAAATATTTTCAGCGTATTTATAACTCCTTGTGAGCTACATAATGTAAGCAGTTTCAACCCAAAAGCGATTGAACATTTTGTGACCTTCCCTCGTAAGTACATCATTCAAGTACAAATTGATATACAGATACTAATTACAATAGTTTGAAGTTTAACATCTTTTATTTTGATCATCTGAGAACGTTTGTAATCGAAATTAAACGATTAATGATACTTAGAATTATTGACTGACTTTATTTCCGATAATTAATTGGCACAATGCAATTTTAAGTATGATAATAATAATTACGAATAGAAAAATACCACTGGGATGGTGAAACTGAAGCTATTGAGAGGTTCACTTACTTACACATGTTGAGTCAATTTTTCCACACGCTTATCTCGGTACATCATTAGAATGTAAAAATATAAGTGAACAAGAGCTTCAGTGAAGAGTATATTTCGAATTAATGTTCGCTATCTATATTATAAATTATTTCATTGGTTTTTATCAATTTTATTACATGCTATTTGAAATCAAACATTTACTCTTCATTTGTGTGTTTATTTTCAAATTATTGGATGCTTTCTAATAAACAGTCATAGCGCTAGGGGCACCACATTTTCAAAGAGGATGCAACCAACGATAAATCACACTTCAGCTCATCCGGTATAGTGTAATTCATTTTTACGGACAAAATAAAAAAAATGGTCTTTTTGGAAGCGTGAGTGAATAAGTGATTCACGAGTGCTCATTTTTCATCAACGAAATCCATAAAGAAGCAATTCTAATACTTCTTTTGTGTATACCTGTACAGACAAAATATCATACCGCAGAATAACATGCCATTTAAGGGCAAACTAAATGCGAAAGAAAAATTCTATGCAACAATAGTGGGATACTTGTTTACGAGTTAAAAATACCGGCGAATCACGAACAGAGACAAATTTGTTTTATCTAAATTCGAGTATTAGCCCAATACCAAGAGAATTTTTCAGAACGCAATTTGCTTTTGAATAAACTTTGGAATTCAAGTAATTTAAATTCTACTGCAAAAAATTACTTTGTGCTCACAATTTTCTAAGAAAATAGTACAAAAGTACCAAGTGTGCATTGTCTGTGCACGTAGGATATTTTGGGTCTGTATTCGAATATTTCCTGAATGTATTCGCTCACAGATGGTACCAAAACTCAAATCAGATGGAACAAGATAGAACTCGGTGAGCTCTATCGAATGGTCGTCTTTATGGTGACATTCAATAATTGGATACCCTCCCCCCCTAAAACGCGAATTCAGTGCTAAAACCTGAGTTTTCCAGTAAAAACTGCCGCAATTCGCTCAGAGCGGGGACCAAAAGCTGAAATTGGTACAGATAAATAGAACATAATGAGATCTATCGAATGGAAACCTTTCCGACTTGATTTCATTCTTGGACCCCCTCTGAAAGGGCAGATCCGTGTCTCAACCCCAGATGTCTTCCACAGATGATAGCTGTTTCTATGAAGCCTTGCAAACGTATATGAGCAGGAATAATGAGGAACGATATTCTGCTGCAAAAGAGCACTAAATAATTTTTAATTGTTTTTTTCGCAGAATTCAACAGAAGATGCTGAATTCCAATTTGAATATAAAAGAAGCTTCAGTACGCAAATTCACTTGGAGAATAAAAAATCAAGGGCTCATATAGTTAAAGCAAAAATCAAAAGATGAATTTTATCCGACTCATAATTTATATAATTCAAATATATATATATACCGCTTCTAAGCTGGCTAAGGTTATTCATCAACTCCATAAATCGTGCATCATACTGCTGAAACTATGACTGCAGTTCCTAGAGACGTATATGTGGTTCCGCAGCGCATACGCGACCTTCTAGATGCATTAGCAAAGTTCCAGAAATTGAGCATCCTCTTCTAGAAAACTAGAGTATGCACATGGGAGACTCAGGAGCGCTTCAAATTATCACAGAGTTCCTGGAATTAACTTTATCTATGCTACTGGCACCCTTAGTACTACTACTAGCAATGTTAAAAATGGTACTATCACTCGCAGGAATGCTACTGACAATCTCAGGTTTGCTACTATTATTTTCAGTTTTCCTCGAAGAGAACTAAGTTGTGAATGTGACATACTCAATTGAGATAGGACAGTGATTACCTGCAATCGGTTTGATTATGCTTGCTTGGACGAACTTTTGGTACATCACGCTTAGTTGTGGATGCCGCGAAGGGACTGGTGCATAGGGATAGTGAATCCTACATCTGTAGTTGTCGCGAAGGGAGATATCTAAATTTGAATTGAAAATTTTATAAAAAGGATAAATTTTAAACTCCTCCTTTTCCCCTCACTTATATGGTTTTTTAACTTGGAATTTCAAAATTCATAAATAGGATAAACTGTTATCTTTTGCTTCTTCCTGTGAATTATAGGATTTTCGGGAAATTTCATTCGCACTCAAAGTCGAATTAGACAGTCACTATAAGTCAGACTATAGATGGTCTTTTTATTTGTACTCATTTTGACTAATGTGAGACGATAGTAAGATAACGCCATCACCCGAGATTTTTTCGTTATATTTCTGGAAATTTAGTACGTGTAGAGGAAGAAAATATTTATTCGTCAATATGGCCCTACCGACAACACGAACGAGGAGAAGGAAGAAAAAAATGTTTTTCTTTTTATCCTTATCCCATCCACTGCCTCGTATCACTCATCGATAAGTTTATGAACAGAAAAAGAAAAAAATCTTATTAGCTCTTTCCTTCGGATCAATCACGTAGAAGGAACGAGAGATGGAGCGATATTAGTATCTACATGTATATCATATACGTATGTATGGATAAGAAGGAAAGGAAAAAAATAAATGAATGAGTTTATTTGGTTCGATGAATCAAATGAAAAACAGAATGATCTTTTTTTCTTCGTTCGTATGGATAAGGCTTTACTAATCAATAACTTTTTTCTCGCTTCCTCCACATATACGATGTTTCAGCAAAATAATGAAACAAAAATTCGATGATGTCGTTATCGTATTGTCAACTCAAACAGGTCAAAGGAATCCAAATTTTACGAAATGATAAAACTAATTTATAATCATGTATAAAATAAATGAAAATCGAAAACAAACATTTCTCACACAATATATTATAAGATAACTAATCTGATCGGCCGATTTCGAAAGCTTAATAGAAACAGCTATCATTTGTGGAAGGCATCTGCGGTTGAGACACGGATTTGCCCTTTCAGAGGGGATCCAAGAATGAAATCAAGTCGGAAAGGTTCCCATTTGATAGATCTCGTTACGTTCTATTTATCTGTACCAATTTCAGCTTTTGGTCCCCGCTCTTAACGAATCGCGACAGGTTTTACCAAAAATGTCTGCTTTTTTCCTTGTTGTTTGACAGTATTTTGGATTTTCTCCAGTTAGGAATATCGTTGGAGAAAAAAATGAATAGCGCATTTTATAGAGTTCATCGAGTTCTATCTTGTTCCCTCTCATTTGGGTTTTGCTCCCCTTTGTGAGCGAATACATTCAGGAAGTATTCGAATCCAGATCCAAAATATCCTACATTGGCACTTAAGTAAAGTCGTACTCAGTATCCGTACTTGAGTACAATTTGAAAGTAAAAGTAAAATTACTGGTACTACAAAAAATTTATTTTGTACTTAAGATTTTCAAATAAAAAAGTACAAATGTACCAAATATAATACTCGGTATCCACTGTCTGATTTTAATATAAATTAAATTTATCATAATTCTTTCTGCTCTCAAGCTTAATTTATTTCCAAACACATTGTGAACCACTTCAATGTGTTATAATTTAATTAGAATAATTTAACAGTTTATTCTCACAGAAACCTATTTTGATTCATGGTCAATGCACGTGTGTGCCGATATTGATGGCACGCTTCGATGATTATCCTTCCTCCTCCTTCTGTTCTCTTTGCATTGTTCTAATATCTCTCTCCTATATATACGTGTGTTATGTGTGAAGTTGTTACACTCTGGATATGTGAAGAAGCGAATAAACATCATTGCCGTGAGTGACGGTAAGCTACTCCACCTCTATCCAGTTTGCCATTTATCGTTACAAAGCGTATCCTCATTAATTTAATTTTACTCATATTTTACCTTACAGTACTCAAATGTTTAGACCAAAGAACGTGAAACTCTTTCTTGTTAAAATTTTCAACACTTCTTTATTAAACGAACAGTCGTAGAGCTGATTCAAGACAATCGCAAATGCAGAGGGATATCTGTCTTCCTAGGAATAAGTAAGTATTTTCTATCTAACAGAGAATAATTCTATCATCATTGATAATATTATTATGATAAGGGTATAAAAATAATTCCAAACACTGTTTCAGCATAAATGTTTGACTCAAACTTATTGTCGATTGATCTTTTGAGTACAACTCTGCTATTCTAAAAATATTTTTTTCCCTAAGAATCTTAAATGATAGCGGAGTCACTGACAATCGTGAGGTTTGATTCTTACTTGGGATTCGGCAGATCAGGTTCAGTCTCACTTGATTTCGTACTGAATATTGTTAGCTTTTATTGTCACAATGTGTTATAGTGCACCTTGCTTATTTCTCACTTTTCTTTTTTTGATCATGTAGAGATAACACAAGCTCATTTAAATAGCTTCTTTTTTTGACACATGCATGTAAAAAAAGTCTTTGTTCGACTTTTGTATCATAGAGCAATTAGAAAAGGTATTTTTGGTAGTTTGTAATCATTTTTGTTTGATGTTGACCGCTTTGATTACTAATGAAATTCAACACAAAAAAAAATTGTATTATGTTTGATGCTTTGATAAAATTAGAGACAGACAAAATTATGAGCCTCACCGAGTTCAGTGGCTTTCCGTCACCTCTCAGTTATAGCAATCATTTTTTGTCGTTGATGTTTCTAGATATTTCAAGATCTTTCGAATAGTTTGCTCTAATATTAATCTTTCGCTGAATTCTAATGGCATGTATTTAAGGCAATATCTAAAAATATAGCAATCCATATCTAAATTATATCAATCTTATCTAACTTA
The DNA here is from genome assembly GCA_900239745.1 of Rotaria magnacalcarata. NCBI lineage: Eukaryota > Metazoa > Rotifera > Eurotatoria > Philodinida > Philodinidae > Rotaria > Rotaria magnacalcarata. Next base: position 40,532 of record OENM01001066.1, on the reverse strand, counting down.
ATACAGTTAAGTCTATTCTGGTGCAAGGATACCTTTAAAAAAATCGTTTGATCTAATTTTGCAATTCCATATCATTTAAATCAATCAAATATCTGAATTAAAAAAAGTTCTTTTTTTTAATTCAATATATTATCACTTTTAACAAATGACTATCAATCAATTTATCGACTTATCTAATTAATTGAAAAAGGATATATATGAGCAAGGAATGACGAGAAGTGATAAGAAAAAAGTTAGTTTAAAAAATAGCAGAAGCATTATTAGATGATGATGAAAAATATTCAATAGACTCTGTTTTATCAGTAGGGGTGTCAATTTACAGTTTATTTAATTTAAATTTAACTTCGTGAAAAGTTAATTTAATTTTAAATTAAATTCTATAAAGTTAAATTTAAAAGGCATCTATTTAAGTGCTAAGTAGAAATATATAAATGCTAAGTAAAAAATTCAATGTTTTCTAAGTAATTTGTTTAATATAAATCTAAGTAAGAAAAGATTTTTTGCTAAGTAGTTTATTAAAATTCTCAGTAAAAAAGTCATGTTTTCTAGAGAAAATATTAGGAATTGATAAGTAGATATATAACTTTTGCTAAGTAAAAAAAAATATCTAAGTAAAAAATTCAATTTGAGCAGTTAATCGATTAACAAAGCTTGTGTTGCTTTTCGCGGTCGTCCTCGCTTTCTTTTTTCACCCAAAGGTGCATCATTCGCTATTGGAGATGGTTTACAATGTTTTAATCTAATTACCATACCAATCATGTGTTTACAAATGTATTCCTTCAAAAAATTTGGACAATTGCAAAATCCATTTTTCCATTCCGATCCAATGTTTGAGTGTGGGTGTAGGTGTGGATGTGGGTGTGGGTGTGACGGTTTGGAGCTGAATTAAATACACCCACCCACACCCATATAATTTATTTTCTAACTTATCAATCTCCTTTATCAACTGAGTAATTAAATATTTTACTTAGATATTAATTATTTAACTTAGCAAAAATTTTAGTCGCCGAGAAATATTATTTCCACTAAGCATTTAATAAATTCACTGAGCGTCTAATTTTTCTACTGAGTATCTATATATTTTACTTAGCAATAATCTATTTATCATTTATATTTTTCTGCTTAGCACTTAAATAGGTGCCAATTTAAAATACATTAAAAGTTTTTTCATACAAAAATTTAAATTTTCAGAATTTAAATTTAATTTAATAAATTGTTTGGATGGATACACATCATTGCTACGAGGAAAATACGTGACTATAACAGTAGTAAATACTAAATGAGAGGAAAACCTAGTATTTTAGGCTAATATTTGTTCATAATAGTCAAAATTTCTGTACAGATTATGTAGGATCCGTCATCTTTCTTCTTCAAAATACTGGAATACTCATAAAGATATATTTAATAGCACAATTCGTAGAAAAATGACTAGCTTTAACTTTAGAAAACAGGAAACATACTCAAAAGAGGGGGACACTTTCTACACAAAACGGCACTAAATGAAAATCAGCTCAAAAATCAGTTCTAACTACGATTTGACGCTGTACTGTGTGTGAGTACACGATTCTGAGCTTTTACAGGACATTTTCAAAAGGTTTTAGTCACCGTCTACAAACAGTAGATCTCTACAATAAAACATACACTTCCGCGACTGTTGTAGCAGCCAGCAACACATTATACAGATCCGCTAATAACCTGCAGATAGAGCTTTTCAAAACCTACAAAATGATCATAAAACATCCAATAAAATATGATGTGCTCGACAATTCCTAAACAGCATACTATTGAAATTCTATGGAAAGACGAATGTATGTTAAAGTGTAGTGCTTACGATCTCGAGTACTGAACCAGATACCATCGCCATTTTTCTCTACAAATGGAGTTTTCCAAGGTCTATAAAACTGCCATAAAACATCCAGTAAAATACAGGGTGTACCAAAATTATACACTCCTCTATACTTAATACAGAAAAAATAGGTTTTTGTCTTATACATGACCCTAGTTATTGAGTTGATACGTTCACTCAACACATACATATACCTGATGTATTAAGATGTGATTACTGCTTTTTCTCTTCTCTTCGACACGTGTAAAAATGGATAGAAAGAAAAAGTTGCTATGCCATAATTATAGACTCCCTAGCAAAAACTACACATTCTCCTCTTTGAAAGCGTTTCTAATCTTCAACTTTGATATAGTATCACACTACTAATTGCAATCTAACTATCACGTTCTATTTGGCGTTTGATTAAATTAAAATCTCTAGATTTTGGGCATTTTGTGTATTTTCGTTGTTTCCTGGTCTTATTCAGTCAAGAGATGATCCTTTCATGATCTCTGTCAAATTAAAAATGAGGAACTATACCTAACTTCTCGATTTGCCATCATTGGAGTCGAAATCATACCGTAAGAAACGATTTTCAAAAGAATTTTGCTTCAAAAATCTAGTAAGCTGTTGTATTTTGTAATGGATTCTAGAGAAAACTCTAGATTATGGGCATCATGCTAACTCAAAAACTAACACAAATAGCATGGTTGGAAAGAGCACATCTAGTTCTACTTGGAACAGACAAAAATGATATGAAGAAAAATTTCTTCAAAACGGTACGACATTGTATATGATATTTACTAATCACGATTGCACAGTAAAAATGACTGTTGCTAATGCAGCGTCCCTAGAACGATCCATAGAGAAGTCAGACGGAACTGTCCTAGTTTTTGTTAGTAGTAAATATGTATTATTCTCAGCAGGTGAGAGACATTCATTTAAAGGTTGTGTTGAAGCGCGGGCAATGGTTTTTATTTTTCTTCATTTTCACTGTACTATGGAAAATTAGTAAATCTCGTGTATATGTCTTAAAGTTTTGAAGAAATTTTTTTTCATACCATTTTTGTCTGTTCCAAGTAGAACTAGATGTGCTCTTTCCAACTATGCTATTTGTGTTAGTTTTTGAGTTAGCATGATGCCCATCAGGGTTGCAACAATGACGATAATCGGTCTTATCGGTAACCGGTGTGTTCCATAGCGTATGAACCGGTAAATACTATTAGGCGAACGAGACTGGAATTCAGTTTATGAGCAGTATAGATGCATTAGAATTTGTTTAATGGTTAAGCTGTATATTAAGTGCTTGAAGGGCATACTCTGATAAGCAGTTAGTGGTCAATATGAACTAGCAATAAGTAGCTTTGGATGAAGAAGATGATATTTAATAAAACTGGATCATATACTTCTTTTCTTGATCGTGTGCCTAGGCAGATTTTGTAGAATTCGGAATCTTCAAATGGAGCGCTATATAAGGCACTAAATTAGAAATTCTAGTTGATGTATTAGCTGAATTTGTAGATATAGCCATCGGATCGATTTCTGTTTTAATGATGACTCATATAATCATGGATGTGAGGACGAACTCCAATGATTACAGTTAATCGTGTAATGTCTTTTTCGAACTTCATAATTTTACGTACTTTTTTATTCTCACTTCTCATGTGAGTGAAATATGATGGGATAACAAGTGCGAAAAGTATCCATGAACCATTGATCTCTGATGGATCCGCTAAAAGTACTAGTGATGTTTCTTACGAGGGAAGATCACCAAGTGTTCAATCGCTTTTGCGTCGAAACTGCTTACATTATGTAGCTCACAAGGAGTTATAAATACGCTGAAAATATTTTGGGCGGATAGCTTATTGTTACGAGAATAGACCATTTCTAAGGTATGGGTTTTAGTGAGAGCCTGGGGTTCCCCTCAGGAACATTAAAAAGAAAATGATTTTCGAACTTCAACTTGAAACTTTACATAGAAAGACGCCCTAAGGAGAACAACTTTTTGCGAACATTTCAGACGTTTCTACGCTTCCTATCACTAGACACAGTTATTGTGAAATTTTTATTTTACATCTTTCTAATAAAGTGGCAGATTTTATGGAAAAAAACAAATTCAATGACCAAAAACATTCATAAAACACTATTCTCGTTGAGCTCTATTGTTATATAAAATTTCAAATCAAAATTCGAAAGTCAATTTTTCTAACGTTCCTGATGGGGAGTACGGCAATCATAAAAGAATGCCATAAAAATGGTCTATTTTCGTAACAATAAGCTATCCGCCCAAAACATTTTCAGCGTATTCATAACTCCTTGTGAGCTACATAATGTAAGCAGTTTCAATGAAAAAGCGATTGAACACTTGGTGGCTTTCCCTCGTTAGTATAGCAATCAGCCGGTGAAGCATGGTTACAGAAATATCCAGCTGTACAAGAAACTGTTTCGTTTTCATGCTTTTTTTTCTTGTGGTTATAACCTTGTCAGATCAAGGAAATTTCTTGTAGGACAATTTGAACACTCGTAATAACTTTTGGGTTTTAGTTAAGCACTGATAATTTCAGTTTCATTAATTTTTACCAGAGTTTTAATTTTGTTATCTTTTTGATATTTTATATATCGAGTTGAGGGTGTGGGTGTCGATTTTTACTGATGAGTAGAAATACATCCACACCCACACCCTGATAGAAGAATTTTCTAAGTAATTTTTACGAACCAAATCATTTGTTTGTTGAAAGAACATATGCTATCTATAAGGCAGATCTTTTCATATTTTAAAAAGGTTCACATTATAGTAGAAATTAAAATTTAAGTGTTTTAGGGAAAATTGAAATTTCAAATTTTGCAGGGAGCCCCAAATAAAATATAGCCCCCATGAACTTTCTGAATATAGTATCTGTATTGTAAAAATTTCGTAGGGTAGTAAGTTTTATTTGAGACACCCCGTAATTTTTTTCTAGAATTCTTCAAATACTTTTAGATAAGAAAATTAAAGTTTTATTTTTCTTAACACAATTTTAATTTCTACTGTCACATACATTTATATGACTAATTGAAAAACAAACTAAATAAAATCACTTAATTCAATGAATTCACCCTCTTACCTTTATATGCGACGAATTGATTGAGACGAATTGATCGCGACGAATTGAACGGTCACCGAGAATCAGAGTACTGACAATCTTGCATAGTATTAACCTTTGATGATTTTGTAACAGCTTAAATTCTTTATCGGCATTGAAATTCAGAATGGTTGTGCAACACGATCATCCTTAGCATAAACGTGCGAGTCCACTAATGGTACATACTAGTTCAACTATGACTGCATATATACGTATATGACATCTGTAAATGAGTACTCTATGCAAATAAATCATCTGCGTATCAGCTCCACTATCAGCAATTATTAAGAAGATATCTGAAAAAAAGATAAATGGCCAGCGACATTAATATCTCCTCAACTTAAAATTTTGACTTTGAATAATTACATTTATGGTAACTAAAGTGCTGTTGAAACCATGGGAGACCGAAAGTGATTGTTGCCATTAGTAACTAGTTCCAATCATAGATGATTCAATACGACCGGTTACCGTTATGACCGGTTACCGGTGGGCGGTGAACCGGTGATTCACCGTCACCGTTGCATCCCTAGTTCCAATTAATTCGTCGTGAGTGACCAACTATACGGCTTGATCCTCAAGGTGGTTTACCTCTTATATTACGTCAAACTGATCGTGGTGAAAATTTCGTCTTATATGAAGATAATTCTACGGTTACATTTACATGTGATAGAAATCTATCAGTTTTAAATCAATGTGAACATTGGTTCATGGATGGCATTTTTAGTGTATGTATTCATTTTTCTCACGTTCGTTTGATAACATTGTCAGATTTAGATATGTCCCAAAAGCTATTATCAATTATTTACAGTTCATGGCATGTATTCACTTCAAATTGTTCCACTTGTATATGACTTACTTATTGGAAAAGATACAAATGATTATGATATTTTTTTTCAACAACTGCTATTAAAGTATGATTATGAACCTGAATCTATTCTAGTGGATTTTGAAAGTGCTACACTTAAATTGACAAAATCATATTTTCCAGATGCCATTCAAATAGGTAATTTGTATACATTTTTTTTTTCATTTAAAAATTACTTTTTCTAAAACTATAGGTTGCTTATTTCACTTCGGCCAATGCTTATGGCGAGAAGTGCCGTCATTAGGTCTTAAAAACAAGTATACTGATGATGGTAATTTTAGAATGAACGTGAAAAAGCTGATGGCTCTGGCATTCGTACCTGTTGCTGATGTTATTAAAGCTTATTCATTTCTGATTAGCGATTTTGATAATGAAGATAATCCATTATTTAATTATTTCGAACGAGTATGGGTTGGCCAAAAGAAGGGAAGAGGTCTGTGCCATTATAAACTTGTGCATTAGATGGATTTAGTAGGGTATAACGCTAATTTAGGCAGTCGACGCAGCAAACCAAAGTTTAGTTTACAATTATGGAATATTTATAAACGAGTTATACACGATTTACCAAGATCTAATAATGCTGTCGAGGGTTGGCACCATGCATTCAATAATTTTGTATCAATTAAACATCCTTCGATAACTAAACTTGCAAAATGTATATTACGTGAACAATCTAGATTTGAGGTCGATATTGAAAGACTTCGTGCAGGTGAACCACCAAAGAAAAAGAAAAAAATTTATGCAAACCTTGATGCACGATTGAAAAGAATCGCGTTGACTTAAGATGTCAACAATATTCAGGAATATTTGATTCGAATTGCTGTGAACTTGAATATAAGCACTTGAATTTATCATTTAAATAAACACTATATTAATTTTGCTGTAATTTAAATGAAATATAAATGGGACGAATTGTAATGGGCCAAAATGTAACTGGGACGAATAGTAAGAGACGGATAGTAAGGGACGAAATGTCATGTACCGTATTGAGCGGTCACCGAATAATTAGTTATAAAATATTTCCTATGCAAGTTTTCCGTTGTATCAAGTGAACCCGTAACAAATGCATAGTTGACATTTTCAAATGTGTTTTTGTCTTATTTTCTAGCTTTATCCCTCTCGTTCTACTAATTTCTCACTCTTCAGGCTAATCTTTTCTTTCTTCTGCTGTATTTACTTGATCTTGCATGTTGTTCTATACTTCTTGAGGTGTCTCCAAGCCGACGTCATGAACATGAATGATCTCCAAATCTTGCTTATACATCAGAAAAGTTAAACTTGTTGTAAATTTTTGATAAAAAATATATTACCAATATGATCACATGCGTCTTAGTATTTTTTAAAAAATATTAAAAACAAATAACGATTATTTTATTTTTTTCAGCAGGCTCTTTTTCATTGCAATTGATTATAATTAATTGAAAGGAGACAAGATAACCAATCGATATATTATAGAGAAATACATTGTAGATGCAGTAGCACCGACTGTAAGGTTCAAATATTGACGTCATCTTGCTCATTTTGTTTTATTAAACATACATTAAAGCATAGTGTCGATGAAAATCAATGTTCATATAGTTTTTGTTTTTTCCTCTTCTCTCAAATCTTACTGTGAGCAAAATAGCAAATACTTGTTGTTGAAATCCAATAAATGTACTTTTTAAGCCAGAATATCTTGACAGAAGTTGAATAACTCCGGAACACAAACACGAAACGATCTGTGGTTGTCATCACACGAAACTATACACTACGCTACTCAAACCTATGCACGTGATACAAAAAATGAAAGATAATGCTTAGGGATTTTCACCAGATTCTTCGGAAGCCACCATCTCGATTAGAGAAGCCTTATTCTATATTGTATTGTAACTCATCCATCTTCTGAACCAGGATCCACTCTGAAAAAAACGACGAGAGCAGCCACACATTCTTTCATTTTTCAGCCATATTATTGGAGTTTATGCGCTGCCAGAGCCACTTAGAATCACTATTTTTACTCGACTCAGATAAGGTTTCTTTCAAAAGCGTAGGTTTTCAACTAACCCAAATCTTTTAATCGCGTTTATTTTCTCTCCATAAAGATCCAAACAGTTGATCCCCAGTTCCTTCTTCCTTTATGAAGATGATCGCGATTCATCGAGTTGCAACTGGTTGAGCTAAAATTTTTATCATCGGCAGATCAGACGTCTCTATACACGTAAAAGATCGTAAAAATTAAATTTGAAAAAATCTTCGCTTTCTAGACGATTTCAGAAACCTATAGACCTCTAAATATGACCATTGATTACTTCTAGAGAAAGTTTTTAATAGGATGCGGGTGCTAGTGTAAATCTTTACAGCACATAAATTCTTCTTTTCATTGCCGTTTTTTTTAATGAAACGCAATCAATAAATTTGGTATGTAGGTTGATTAAATGATATGTTTAAAAAAGAGTGAAAGAAATAATCTCGAAGAAATATTTTAAATTGTGCCGAAATAGTTTTGCTTTGTGAGCTTCTGATCGGATAAATGATTATGATCACCAGTACTCTTACGAGCCGGGATTTAGCGACGTGTATGTCACAATTGACACGAGAATTTCAGTTGAGATTGGAATACGCGAAAAAAATAATTAATCGAAAAAATATATTCATCTTTTTTGTTTCTACTCGTGATAATAGATTATACAAAAAACAGAAAGCAGAATAAATATTTCTCAGATAAATTTAATGTCTCCATGTCCCCATAGTTAAAAAATTCAGAGAGTTGAATTATATAAAAATTCATTGTAAAAAGATGCAAGGAGTAATTATCAATATAAAAATTTCTAATGTTTGATCTCAAGAAGAATTCTCTTAAAAAGAATAAGAAAAAAGCTATTCCAAACTCGCCTGCGACATGTACATCACTCTAAGGATGGTGCTGTACGCTAATTTAATATTAAGTGTTAAGTTAAGCCACTTAATTAAGTCTCTTAGTTAACTCAAGTTAAAATCAACGGTCCATCCATACAGCAACCTTGAACAATAAAATTACAATTTTCACTAGCGAAAAAATCAACTTTCTTCTATATTTTACATTTTTCTGCAAGATTTCTTGAGAAAACTTCTGTATAACTCGCTACTATTGAGACATTTGCTCGAGGGCTGATGATCATCACTTGATTTAAGAAAAAACCTTCTGCGTGTCCTTTTGTATTTATGCATTGCATACGTTTCTTTCAAAAATCCAATATTTTGTTAGTAATGTTTCTTTTTTCACTCGATACATAAAATCGGTTACAACGAACAGATGATCGCTTTTATTATTGATGGTAAAAGATACGATGCTTTTATTGTTGATGGTAAAAGATACGATGCTTTTATTAGATGTCAACAATGATTATACTAAATTAACAACAGAATGGCACGTAATAAGGAGAGAAAATCACGATACTACGTATCTTTCTCAATTTATATCTTTTCTTTATTTTGTGTTCATTCTTTCAGCTAGATTTTAAAATGGGAAGTGACTATGTACACACATGTATACATACTCAGTCGGCTATATACACTTGTGTGTAAATAGCCGACTAGCTATATACACATGTGTGTACATAGTCACTTCCCATTTTAAAATGATTTCAAGCATATAAAAAATTTCGAAAACGCGTTTAAACGCACGAAAAAGTGAGTATATATCGATGAGAGTCGGGGTTCCTGACTGTGAGCAAAAACCGTCTATACTTTGTTATTCTTGTGCGTTCATATGCGTTTTCAGCGAGAAAAGTATGTGAATGCTGTTACGATCGTATTGTTCCCATACAATCGTAAGACGGAGAGAGATACCCTTTCTAGAAAAATGGTTAATACGTCTGCCCGGTAAGCAGGAGGTGCATGGTTCGATTCCATGCGAAGGGGGATATCTTTTGCTCCGTTCTGTCGTCATTCGAAAGATAAGAGATATAACAAATGCATTAAAAGAAGAGAAAAAGTGGTTGTTTTTTTCATGATAGTTATCCGTGATCGGATTATAATATGCATCTTTGACTATGAAAAAAAGACCACTTTTTCTCTTTTCTTTATGCATGCACATAGTTTTTTGGTTGAAAGTACGGTCAAACATACAAGAATAGCAAACAGTGCTCGAAAAATGTGTCGCCCCGTTTTAAAGGAACTTTTGAATTATTCTAAAGAACGAAAATAAAATGCAGTACATATATATATATATATATATATAGTGAGTTCGAGACATTTACACAGTGCATTATGATTTTGTGGTTGTTTGCTTCCTCTCTGATCAAAGTAAAACTATGTGAATAATTCAATTTTTGGATTACATATTAAGAGATGAGATTAGTCGTATGAAATGAGACTGAAATTTCATGCTCAGCGTTCTTGATATTGCCCGCTGACAGATCATAGTCGAAACTTTTGCTTCTGAGTGATCAAAAGTTACAAACTCGAATTCTCGTTTATATATGATCATCTCATTTCACAACAATTCATTCAAAAATGGATATATTCCCGTATTATTGCGTTGGCCAAAGAAGAAGCAAACAGCCCGAAGATCACTATGCCCTGCGCGAATGCCTAAAGCTCTATTGCATATATAATATATTCTTCATTTTAGTCTCAGCCGTCAAAATAATGTGAAAAAATTCATTTAAACGTGAGCGAAACTTTGTTGCGTACTAAAAAAGCCGACGTTTTTCTTGATTTTTTTTGTTTAAACGCGTTTTCAAAACATTTTATACGCTTGGGATACTATTGACGAGAAGCGGAAGTGAGTCTAACGTAAGTAGATAACACAAGAGAACAGAGAAATAAAGTATCACTTAATGACATCTAAAATATTTTCGATAGTCTAACAAAATATATTTTCGCTATTTTCATATAACCAGTACCCCCGGTCGAAGAAAACGATCAGTAAACGGTCGTATACGATACAAATACGGTCCGTTTTACGTGCCATATTTTCCCCGTATGACAGGGGCAGTAATACGGCCGTATGTTCTATAGAATACGATAATATTACGTCGGCTTTACGAGGTTTTACGGCTGATATACGGTGTCCGTGTATGGCCGTAATACTGCCCCTGTTAAAACGCCTTAATACGGCTTAAAACGGCCGTTTTACGACGAAATACGATGCAAAAGCGACCGTTTACGGTAATGTTACGCTGGTTTACGGTGGTCCGTTTTGATCGACCTGGGACACTTTCTGTTGACATCTTATACTTCGCTTTTTCTAAATTGCTCTTCTTTCTTCGCTATTTTATTGTTCGCTCTTTTATTTTCGGTCATTTTGTGTCATTAGATTAAAGTTATAACCAAAGAAAATTTATAGGTGGTAATAAAACCCATCGCTAGCGATTGTTACTTGCTTAATAAATAGAAAAAAAAATTTAACCGATATTTTCATTCTCTTCATCACACGGTAAGAGTTTTTCATAGTTGTTCGGTCAACTATAAGCATACAATAAATCCCTGCCATATAATTTATTTCGTTACAGAATCTAATAATCAAGAAAATGCACAGAGAATGTGGGTGTACTCCCAGACCTTCTTTTCATCGACCCCCACACCCGATAAAAAGTGAGTCTGATAGCTATTGATTGAAAAAAAATCACTTCGGTCGTTTACTTCCTCTGATTCATTCGTTTGAACTATTTTTAACTTGAGAAACCAATATTTTAATAGCAGTTTAATCATGAAACTCTTGAAGTAGTATAGTAAGCGTTTCCCATATTGACTACAGTCTGATAACATACAAAAAGTGGCTCATAGAGATTAGGCCACTTTTGCAAGGCTTCTTTCCGAATTTTATTTGTCATATAACGTTTATTCAAGAAGGTTAAATTCGGTATAAAAGGCTTTTCTCTACAAAATCTAATATTGCGGTTCAGTATAGCATGTTGTACTATTATAAAGATTTGCAAAATGTGGCATACTTCATTCCAAAAATAAAAAGTCGCCTCGTAAAACGAGCAAGTTTTTCTTGTGCTTTGTAAACATACAAAAAAATCCTTCGTAAAATTCACTTCTATTTTGTAGGCATTTCATATTTCTTTGGGAAAAAACATTTTCCCCAAAACTTCATAGCGGTCAAACTCTCAGGTTCTCCAACTTGGAACCAATAGCAGGCTTATTTAGCTTTACATTGGATTAGGCCACGTTGAATGCTTTCCCATCTTTCAATTTAGATCTAATCGCGGAAAATCATAATGTCAATAAACTATCAGAATTATCCCCAAGGAACGCCTGCCGTTGTACAACCACAACAAACAGGTAGTCAGCCAATTTATATTATACAAAACCAGAACAGAGATGTTCAACACGGTTGCCATTGCATACTTTGGTTAGTAACTGCTGGACTATGGACACCCTGTTGGATAGCAGCTTGCTGCGGATGTTGTAAGTAGTTTGCTTTGATTCTTTACTCGAATCGAAAATATGATGAGAATCTAAGCTATATTTTTCGATATTTTAGGTTGTCAACGGCCGTGTTAGTTCGAATGCAACTCGTAATTGATAACAATATTTTTCGATGCTTGCGCTATAATGCTTTTCATTTCATTGATAATGAGAATACATCCTTTAATTTAAATGAATAATATAATAAAGAAAGAAGGGCTGTTATTAATAGAAAGGATGTGAGTCCATCCGGTTTATCGTTTCCGTGGGAAACGATAGAAAAAGAGCTTCGAACTTTTCCGATCCCTATACGTCTGCGTCCTTTCTATAAGTCTTAATCTTGTACATATCTATCTGTATCTTCTAACCTGTACATCTAAATCTTTACGTCTTAATCTTTACGTCTTAATCTTTACGTCTTAATCCTTACGTCTTAATCTATACGTCCTATTCTAATACGTATTAATCTAATACGTCTTAATCTATACGTCCTAATCTATACGTTCTAATCTATACGTCTTAATCTAGTACGTCATATTCCTTACATCAAAATAATACAAATATATCCTCACGCTCCTTCTTGGTTACCCTATCTGACGATCCCATGGGACTTTAGCAATATCACCTGGGATGCAAGTGGCATCATCTGGGATACTAACAAGATCACTTGAACTTCTAGCAACATTGCCGGAGCCGCTAGCAACATCATGTAGGATGCTAGCAGCACCTTGAAGCAGTTGCATTCGAAATGCGCATGTTGAACTCCACTGTGGCTAAAGGTAGATGCCGCTGTACACACAGAGACAAACGTCGGTCGCGGCTCTGCGGGGGGCGCACAGCGCCCCCACGCCGCGACACTAAAATAAAGGGTTGTGTGGTTACCCATTGTTTT
>OENM01001066.1:0-27330 GCA_900239745.1 Rotaria magnacalcarata | reverse complement strand
ACGTGCTAGATTAGAACGTGCTAGATTAGAACGTACAGATAAGGACGTATAAGATTTAGACGTACAGATTAGGACGCACAGATTAGGACGCACAGATTAGGACGCACAGATAAGGACGTATAAGATTTAGACGTACAGATTAGGACGCATAAGATTTAGACATACATATTAGGATGTAAAAGATTTAGACGTACTGATTTAGACTACAGATTTGGATATGATAAATAAATTTGTACCTAGAAAACAATGACTGCGACCGAAGTATCAGTTTATTGTAGATTTAGACGTACTTTAGACCCCCTCCCGAAATCATCGTCTGCTTTTCTATCAGCGTTTCCCAGAGAAATCATAAAGCGGATTACATGTCGTCATTCGAAGACGGTTCAAATCTGAAATATCGTCTGGATACTGGATGTTTGTGGTATTAGTTGATGATGGTTGTCGGTTTGTAGTCTTTGATAGAGTTCATAACCTAGAAACCACATAGCTACTGCAATATGTGAGCAACATCTGACTGTTCGCGGACCTGGTATGTACGTACAATACCATGTGATAACTTGTGTTGAGTCAAATCGAATGTATGTAAGATAGGTGCATGATTTATGTGTAGATCGAAATCGGAGACGAATGATGTCTTCAGCGCCATATTCAGTGCATGCTTCGATTGGAAAATCGACATCTGGATCCGTGAGTTCAGTACAGTCGCTGTGTTCTTCAGCATAAATTCTTGCTCTTTTCAGCTGGTAGACACCTGAAAAATAGTTAGATGTCAATGAAGATTTGATCGAAAAGTTTGATACCTAGAGTTATTGATCTGATATCATCGAGAGATAAGACAGGAAATAATTCAAATAAATTGTCAATATTTATAAATTGCCAAACGTTATGCCGTTGCAGATTATCTTGGATAAGTCGTTCTTGCAAGATGTTGCTTTTTGAGAGCAGCTGATTCATACGTCGAACGATATCATCATCTTCGGGTGAGGCTACTACCATGGGTGCATGAAAACAGTTATTAAGTGCTGCTACAATGGCCATAAAATCAGGAACGGATGGCAAAGATAAATTTTGAATGGTTTGACTGAACCATCTGAATCTTTTGAGTCGTGCATTGACAACTTCAACCACCCAACGTAATTAGTTTCGTGACAAAACGTGATCGGCTGGCATCGTACCCATCGAATTGTCGTCGAGTTTTACCCAGAAATGAAGGCATCGCAATGTCGATCCCAAGAGCTTTTAGTACACCAAGAGAATCACGGAAGCCTCTGTCTAAAATCATGATGTCATTTTCCTGGGTTCAATTAAGAATATCTTCATAGTTGTTGAGCATGACATGCTTCAGAATAGAAGCTTCATTGTAATGAAAGTCGGAGAAGAATGGTCCAAAAATTGTGACTATATACCCAGTTGTGGTTACCATAAGCATGGGCTTGATTAATGACCGTTTCTTCTGCAGACTCTATGTGTTGCGTTGAACTGCATTATTTCGACTTTTCCATTTTTCAGAAAAAAGTGTTAGTTTGAAAATGCTCGTGACTTATGTTACCCGTATATATAGATGGGTTCCATCGAGTACCAGTATACATGGGTCTCAGCCCTCAGTCAATAAAAGATTTGCGATTTGTGATTTATGCTTGTCGATAACATCCTGCCGTGTCGAGTGAGCTAAACACAAATAGCGAGGTACGAAGTGCTTAGTGACCGCAACTCGAGTCTCACATATGATACGGCTCATTTGGCGTTTGATGCCTACACCGACCATAGGTGCTAAAACCGAATCGCTCAAGCCCAATTTTAATTTCATTAAAAGATACGCCAGAGTAGATCGAGCTGACCTTGTCGCTGAATTCTTCAAAGATGTTGTAGGTATATGTGACAAGATATGAGCATGCTGAGCTCGAGTAAATCCAGTCAGTTTGATGTAATCAGCATCTGTCAAGCACATGCATTCGTCAAAAGTAAGGTGATTGTTACTGTTGAGTCGTGTACGATACGATTTAAGGAGGTTTATAAGCGTTTGTCGAGAAAAAAGTCGATATTGCACTTTGTGTGGTATCAGAGACTGGAACGCTCCAGGTTATCAGACGTTTATCGACAGTGTGTAGCTTGCAGCATCGAGATCCTGCAGGTATGTCGATGTGGCGTCGAATAAACAATTCAGTGCGATCTGCTTCGCGAATAGTCACCGTTGAAGGTACAATTTGTTTTTTGCAAACGCAACATTGACTACAAAACAAAAAGTGCTTAATTATCTGTATCCTAAGCATCTACCTTTTTGAAAAGACCGAAACTTCAATTGGAACCTCGATACCTTGTTCATCGGTATTTTCATCTGAGGGGATTGTATCCATCAAAAAAGTTAGACTAAATAAAGATAAAATATATCCAGCTGCAGTTACTGCTTCACTGCTTTCATCCGAATTAATTTCTTCATCGTCTACTTGATCACTCGTGACAGTTGAATCATACATCGATTCGCTATCACTGGATGACGTATTCGCTGTTTGAACACGAATAGATCCATCGTCCATCGAATCACCCACGCTTGATGTATCATCAATCAGCTGATCAGTGCCATTATCTTCATTTTCTCCCCTGGCAACATCAGTGACGGCATTTGCTACTTGATGGTTATTGTTGATGGTGGTCAGCACATCACAGAATTCTGGTAGAGCTGTTCATTGATTAAACATAAAACGGCACTTCGTACAAATGTAGCCATCAGTCGGCAGAGAAGTTGGAAACAAACGTGCAGCAACAAAAAGTCGAATACATTTTCCCTTTCGAGAGCATCGACAGCTCGCAGTAAGGCGATCACCACAACAGGCGCATTCACAAAACTTCTTCGAATTCATTTTATGCGAAATGAAAGAATAAACAATGAAACGCATACAACTTATAATCTCTCTCTTTATTCTCTATCACTAAAAGAAATTCTCTGAATCACTCTCCATCTGAAATATATTCTCTTTGAATCCCTCTCTCTATCCAATATGTTTTCTAAAAATAATTCTCCAACTGACATATATTCTCTCTGAATCTCTCATAAAATTCATCAGTTCATTTCTCTTTTCCTCTCTCTGAAATAACATCAGTGCATGTATTTCACGCGCTCTCTCAGATATCTTCTCCGCTTACGCCTCCCCATTCAAATATCTTCTCTTCCACTACATTTAACTGACCACATTAGCTATTCCTTTGTTATCCAACTTTCATCTCTCTTTCTAAATTACCGCACAATCTCTCATGAGAAAGGATTCTTACGCTCGCATCACAAAACCACGGTTAAACTAGAGCATCCCAGTCAGAATACGTTTCTCTGACAAGCCACCTACCCATTTTCTGAAGCAGCATATACATAAAAAATACTTTCAATATTCATTCCGTTACAATCCGACAACTTTACCAACCCTGCTAAAACATGAACAAATCTCTCCCAGTTTTTATAATCCCTCAGAGGAACCCTACATACCCTCTCACCTCAGCACATTTTAAAGCACCCAATCGCCTATCTTTCCGCTGGTAAAATCACGATGATTTCTAGTTCACTAACGGAGATCGTATGCACCACACTTTACCATGCATTCGTCTTTCCATAGAATTTCAATAGTATGCTGTTTAGGAATTGTCGAGCACAGCATATTTTATTGGATGTTTTATGATCCTTTTGTAGGTTTTGAAAAGCTCTATCTGCAGGTTATTAGCGGATCTGTATAATGTGTTGCTGGCTGCTACAACAGTCGCGGAAGTGTATGTTTTATTGTAGAGATCTACTGTTTGTAGACGGTGCCTAAAACCATTTGAAAATGTCCTGTAAAAGCTCAGAATCGTGTACTCACACACAGTACAGCGTCAAATCGTAGTTAGAACTGATTTTTGAACTGATTTTCATTTAGTGCTGTTTTGTGTAGAAAGTGTCCCCTCTCTTTTAAATGTGACACCCCTATTTACCGGTTTATAGAGAAGAAGCAATGGATGACGATAGTGATGAGAGTGATATTATTAACGCATCTAAGAAGATGAGAGCATACGACTGATCATATGAAAAAGTGAAAGTCTTCTCTGATGGCAAATGTGCTGAAGAGAAGGCTGTTAATTATAATACAGTAGTGGCCAAAAGTCCCGCCCCTAGTCTAACTACACCAAAAGAAGAAATAAGAGAAAAACGTGTTTATTACGTCATAGCTTATAGTACAATATGATCATCAATGTAATACGAAGTCTTCATCATTTTCAATAACTTCAGAAATTCGATTGTTCATACTATGTACAAGTTTAATAGCCAATTGTGGTGATAAGAACTTCCATTCTTGTTTTATTACCGAAACTAAAGATTGATAAGTTGGTAGTTTTTTCCTTCTTAATTTCATTTTGAGAAGTTGCCAAACATTTTCTATGAGTGCAATGTCGGGAGACATTGACGGTCAATCAATTTTGGGGACATTATTATTCATTCTCCAATTGGTTGCCAGTTTTAATGTGTGTTTGGGGTCATTATCGTCTTGTAATTTTCACAACGTTGAATCATAACCAAATTGTTTCCGTGCTGTAGGTAAGAGGCTATACTTGTAAATATGACACATTAAATCCGCACTTAGGTTCTTCTTGAAACATACGACGCGACCAAAATTTCGAGTTGAAAAGCAACCCCAAACATTGACCTTGACAGGATGCTTGACAGCTCGCGTAACCTTCTTTTTCCCAGGCAAGTTCCAAACCAGTCCTTTGACGGAATTCATACGAATAGTGGTCCCGTCAGAAAAGATCACTTGGTTCCAGTCCGTAGTTCTCTGATCTTCAGCTCATTTTAAACGCTTCTCTCGGTGGTTTTCGGTGAGTAGCGACTTTAACAAAGGTTGATTATATTTCGCTCCCGCTTCGTTCAAGCATCATCGTACCGTTCTCTGGTTGATCTCGACTCCCTTTTTGTTCAACTGATTCGTGATGTCTTGACTTGTGATGAACGTTTGTTGTTCAGCAAGTGCAACAATTTTTTGATCCTGTTTTGGAGTTATTACACGTGATTGTCCAGATCGAGGTGCATTGGTCAAATCTTTTTGATTGCTTTCACCGCTTGAGCCAATGTTCCGCCATCTTTTCGTCACAATGAACTGCCTTCGCTACAGCCATATAACTGAGCTTCGGTCCTAGCGGATGTTGAGATAAAACGACATTTTCATACCGCTGGTACACTTGTAAGGCTATATTTGAATGTTATGTTATAATTAATGATTAATAAAAATGTAGGAGAAATGAAGAGTGGTTCCGACCAGGAGGTGATTAGTACTGTATATTTATATAAAATTTATGGAAGGTTCTAGAATTTCTAGAAAATTTTACTAGGAGCGGGACTTTTGGCCACTACTGTAATTTGAAATGGACTTGCTGTAAAATTAATGATACAGAGCAAGGAACTACAAAATATTAGAAATGTAGCTTTAAGCGTGGTTCAAATTGCCTAGCAAAATTTTATTTAGTATGTCATGCAAGCAACTTTGAAGTAATATTATTTCAAGCAATTATCCAGCATGATCATACAGCAGAAAACAAACAGACTGGTATTCCAATTGAAGTAAAAAATGTTATTGTCGGATTATTTCAAAATTGATACACTACACCAAAAGCTATTTTATCTGAAACTTGATAAATTGAAAATAATACAGTCAAAGGCATCACGAACTTCAAGCTTTTTGGTAAGTCTTTCGAAGAAATTATATGGTCCAGCTCAAATTAGTTTAAATTATATTAAAAGTTGGTGTATTGAAAAATCTATTATTCAAAATGATCCTGATGAATGTTTTGTTGCTAATTTTTATATCAAAGATGACGATGCCGATCCATTATTTAGATTATTTGTTACAACCAAAAATTTAATGAAAAATTGTTTAAATTCAAATCATGTATGTGCAGACGCAGCTTATAACTTAATATGGCAGGATTATCCTATATTGATGGTGGGTACTACTGATAAACAGTGTGCTTTTCATCCATTTGGTATTGCGTTATGTATAAACGAGAAAACTAATGATTTTGAGTTTATGTTTAAAAGTGTCCAATTAGCTGTTGAGCAATTATATAATATTAATTATTGCCCAATTATATTTGTTGCTGATGCATCTGGAACTATAACCAATGGTTCTATTAATGTATTTAATGTTGTTGAAAAAATAATTATGTGTTGATTTCATGTAACGAAAAATATTGATACTCAATTAAATGCTATTAAAGATAAAAACTGAAAGCAAAAGGATGTCCACTAATTAATAATTTTATTGATTATTTTACGAATGAATGGCATATGTCGAATAAAGGATGGTTCGTAGGCTTTGCTATTGGCTATCCAAGTTCTAATAATGCATTACAAGCAACAAACGGTACAATAACATCTTTATATACATTTCGAGAATGCTTACCTGTTGGTGAATTTTTATCAGTTCTCGAAACAGATATTATTCGTCGATTATCGAGAGAACGCATTTTTGATGATTCAATTACATCACAAAATCCAAAAGCTTTCACGAATGCTCCATCTATAAATCTATCACTTTGAACATCACCTTATCACTGGATAAAAGAAGAGCGAGAAGTTATAACAATGAAAAATAATCATGAAAAACAAAATGCATTTTATTAAATCATCTTCATTTTAAGATAATTATGAGCATTTTAATAAAAAATCTATGACGAAGTTATTATATAATCAACAAAACGCTAATTGGTGTGATTTTGATATTATGAAAAATGAACAATTATCATTTTGGGAATGTGAATTTTTAAATGAAAGTGAAATTGGACAAAACGTACATGTTCTTGTCCAGGTTGTTTAAAGTATTTTATATTTGGAAACACATTGTAGCCTTAGCAGCACGATACAAATTATGCAGCATCCCATTGTAAGCTAAAAATATTCCATTGGGACGAAAAAGAAAACGAGGTCCCCAGGTCGAACTCGTACGGCGGGAAACTGTAGGAAAACACCGGAAATCACTGGAACGTGGAAGCAGTATTCTGGTCGGAAACTTTCAGAATTTTTCCTGTAAATTCCGAGCGATTTCATGTGCTTTCAGGCAGGAACCGATTGGAAAATGATTGGAAAGCAGCCGAAAATTTTCGGCTGGAATACTGCTTCCGATTCCCACGATTTCCAGTGTTTTCCTGCATGATACGGTGGTTTTTCCCGCATTTTTCTTTCGGTTCCCGCAGTATCCGTTCTCTGAAATCATTGACGTGGGTCATATTGCTAAAGCTAAAAAGGCATTACGTGTGCAATAGTTTTATTTTTTGGCTTGTTTTTTTTTGTTAAAATTAATAATTGTATGTTTATTTTTTTCTATTACTTCAATTATTTTTTGATATAACTTTGTGTTGTTAAGTAGTGTTACTTAATCAATTAGATATAAATTCATCATATCATATTAGATATAAATTTATTTTAAAATTAGATATAGATTCCTATGTTTTAGGTATTAGTTTATATTTATCCCAATTCTAATAAAATCTAATCAGATGTCACTCTATGTCAATCTCGTCATGTCGCTGTTGTATTCCATGAAGAGAGGACATAGCTTAGTTTATGAATGAGAACGAAATCAATATGGTTTCTAATTAAACATAAAAGAAAATAATCTAATCGATTATCGGGGTGTTGTCTATCTCAATTTGTGTATGTTTCTAGATGCAAGCCATTACTCCTGTCGATGTTTACGTTGGGAATGAACCATATGAAGGGTCAAAAATGCTGAAAGATGTTAAAACATCGAGTTCTAATGGTCGACAAGCACCTCGAATACGTACACGTGTTATTAACAGTGTTAAAACAAATAAAACAAAACCCATATCATCACCATTGTCTCATATTCCTAAACAAGTTGTTATTCCTAAAGTAGTTGTACCAAATCGTTCTCGAAGTTCATCACCAAATCGAGGACCGTGGTACAATAAACTGATAAAGTTTTTCAAAAAATACTTGTTTCATATTATTCTTTCTAGGGTTCCAGCACCAGGTCGTTCAACAAAAGGGCAAAAAGTTTCTTTTCAAGTTTGCGATTCATTTATTTTCATTGCTAACTGCGTTATAATTTCTTTTTATCTTAGAATCCAAAATCACGTTTAGAAATAAATCCAGTTGCTGAGTTTATTGTAGACGATGAAGACACTTGGAATACTGAACGTGATAAACACAATACAACAGCAGATTCTCAAGCGAATACTCTTTCAATAGAAGAAAAAGAAAAATTGATGGCAGACATTCAAGTTTATGAAAAACGTATTCATAGTGTAATTGACGGCATTGGAATGCTCAAAGAACTTGTGAGCTAGAAAGAAAATTCCGTTGATTTTTATTCGTCATTATCAAAATAGGTACATAAACGTACTAATCCAGAACAAACTGATCAACTTCGTTCGGATATAGATTCATCTTTACATGAATTAGAAAGATTTCAACAAAATCACTCTCAACATATTGCCAATCCACGATCAAAACCAACTCGATCTCGATCGCTATCACCAACACATAATAAGAATCGTTCATCGAGTGTTGACTCACAGCCACGAAGACGAAGTGTTACACCAAAAGTTTCATTTCAAGATGATCCAATTAATCAAAGGTCTGGTATACTTGTTTCTAGCTTTTGTATTCATTTTTACGTAAGTTGATTTCCTTTAGACGAAGAACACGAAGTTCAACTCCTATACGAGGTCCATTACATCTTAATCCGGAACGAGAACAATTATTAGCAACATTATCGAATTCAGAAGCTGATATTTCACAAATTACAAAAAAATTATCTTCTGTGACAAATTTACTCAAAAAACTTAAATTAGTAAGTCATCTTTTTTTAAGAATTCTTGTTTGATAAACCACTATAGAAGTTTTCTAACCATTGATAAAAGCAATATCAAACTATAGAGTATCTTGAGTTACTAATTTTCTATTGATTAAGTTTTGAAAATCATTCAATTTTTTTAAGAGTGGAAGTACTTAAAAAATAATACTACTCGTTGAAAAAAAATATAAAATTCTACTGTTCTTGGTTTTTTCTTCCATATACGGTAAACAGATTCGAACTTTATTAATTCATTGCCATGTTTTTAATTTCTATGGGTTTTGTTTTCATCTCTGTATTTTTATAATTAAGCTTTAGTAAACTGATATGATTAGCTATTAGCACTCTCGAAAAGTCGAAGATCGCTTTGACTCAACTTTCAAAAAGGGAGAAAGCTTTTGGTTTCCTTTTTGTCCTTCCTCTTTATCCGTCGAGTGTTCATTACATTACTGTAATAAAAGTTATGCATTATAAAAATCTCGAATGACATCATTCACAGGAAATAATCTTCATTTCTAACGTAGATTCTCACAAACAAGGATAATTAAATCGATGAAAGTAAAAAATCGAATTATTTCATGTAATGTTTAAAAAAAATTAAAAATAAAATTATAGAAATAAAAAGAATCTTGAGTTTCGTCTATTGAATATATGTTAGTTACATCCTTGAATTAATTGTCGCATTTAAAAAGCGTCTACAAATTTTATATTGATGAAATTTTTCCGTTGAGAAATTAATCACCTGTGTAAGAAAAACTTCATTGATCTTTCTTCGAATTAAACTAAATGTCTTATATCACAAACTTGACCTAGTAATGATATAAACGAATTGAAGAGTATAAGAAAAGGCATTTTTTTCCTACTTGCAAACCGTTGATTTATATATATATATATATATACATGGCTGCTTCTTTTAAGCTATTTGAGAGAAGAGAAATTTCTTTTGTACATAAATGCAAGTATCTAAATGCCTTTAGGACGATCAACCTGTTTCATTTGAAGTTGAACAATTGTATCAATACCGCAACGATCTATTGCATTTGATTGAACTATTTCAACATTCAAATAGTAAACTACAACAATATCTTCGACATCAATTTCATTTAGAAGCTGAACATGGAATCATTTTTGATCAATTCGATACATTAAAAACGCATATACATGAACTTGAACATGAAAATGAACAAATAAGACGTTTATTACTTGATAGAGAAAACGACAATATTGCTTTACTAGCAGAGCTTGAACGCATAAGATCACATTCAATTGGTTTTGATACGATGAAAACATCATTAGAACAAAATCGTGCTCATCTTCAACGAGAATTATATACAAAGGAAGGAGAAATTCATCGATTACACTGTGCTTTACGAGTAAGATAGATTTCTGTTCAATATTATGATTGTTAGACGAATCGGTTCTTTCATGGAACAAAAAATTATGCAATATGAGTTTGACTAAGGTACAAAACGATCGAAAAATGTACTCAACTAATATTAAATAAGAGATACTTTGCAAATAAAGCTTTATATATCAGTTAATCGTATATCCGTTGTTTTCCGATTCACATAAATAATGAAAATATTTTTCGGGGTGAAGTTTTATACGTTAATTTCGTCAAGACATAATAAATAAAACCATCATTAGACATCACTGTCCACCAGAGAGAGAGAAAGATGAAGTTATCAAGACGAACGTAACACTAAGGATGTTACGTAATAAAGGACATCTTTGTTTACTTCGAACATTCTAGTTTTGAAAGGTTCAAATCGAGACCGTATTGCTCCAAAGAAAATATTAAATTCTATAAGTTACTATTAATGCTAAACATTTATTTGTCTAAGCAATACTAACTTTTACAAAAGTATCGATTGACTTTCCCTAAGCGGCGTAATGGAGTTTATAATTCAAGGAGGAGGCCAAAAGAATAAAAATTCTATTTGAAACTTTCAAAATGATTCCAAGACAAAAATATCTGTTTAAACATTTGATGAGATGTGGAGCAAACTGGACTATGCGATAATATTTTTGAAAATTTTCTCAAACAGCCTAGATAATATCATTTTTATCAATCTTTTATTTCGGAATCCTCCTGGTAATAAACTACGAACACGTCGTAGTTTTCTTCTTCTAATATATTTATTTTATTTCTAAATAGGCATTAGAACGTGATCTACAACGGGGTCGTTGTTCTTCTGACAATGCGAATCGATCTGTCAAACATAAATCAATATCTTCTTGTCCTTCTCCATCTCGCGTCACAACTAAATCAAAGGCAATAACAATCGAAAGATTACAAGCAGAGCTAAATGATCGTGATGATCTCATCAGTGAATTGAAAACAAAATTAGATGATAATAGCGATTCAGAAACAGGTGATCTAAAATTAGAAAATATACGTTTGAAAGAAAAACTTGAACAAACTGAACAATTATTAAACGAATGTAGAGCACAATTACATACTCGAACACTACAAGCATCAGCTCATAATAGTAAAAATCATTTATCGGAAGTTGAATTAGAAAAAGTTCGTAGCCGATTACAGAAACGTATTGAAGAACTCGATCCATTACCTGAATTATTAAAACAAGCGGAAGTAGAAAAAGAAAAACTTCAAAAAGATATTGATGAACTTAGAAAATGCTTACCGCTACAATCTAATTTCTTAGCACAATCTCCTGGTACGGATCAAACTAGACAAACTCGTTTTTCGCCCAATGATGATATTCGAGCTCTACAACGGTAATCAATATTTTTTCTTTGTCTCGTCTCTGTATTTATTGTATTTCTATTTTTTTAGAAGAATAGTTTCTTTAGAAGAAGAAAATCAAAAACTATCAAAAATGCTTAACGCAAAAGATGAAGAATTACGTAATGCGCAAGTAAAATATTGATAGAATTTCTTATTCATTTCATATAACAACTATTTCTATCGACTGAGACTGTTAAAATGAAGAAAAACTAGTAGAATATTATTTATCAATAGTTGACATCAGCTAGCTATTGTCTTCAGACTGAGTGTTGAATACAAGTAATGATGTATCGATAATCATGTATAAGTGAGAGATATACAAAACTAATTCCGGTTTTGAAACCAAAAAGTATGTAGTCCCTCCAAAAGGAAGAAAGTCAGACTTCCATAACCCCCCCCCTCCCCCAAGTACAGTGAAGTAGATCTGAGTTATAGTTTTAGTGAAGAAGCGTTTAAAATGTGAGACAATTTAATTAGTTTAAAAATAGAATTCTAAATTTCAAAGACGAATGAATCCGTTATTGTTTAGATTCGTCTAAATGCTAAATCATATGAAACAACATCATTGAATAAGCCGAATGATTTAAGAAGACCAGATTTTAAAGTTCGAGAAGATACGTATGGTTCAAAGGTACGCATTAAACATTTGTATTTGTATAATATTAATTAATTTTAATTTTCAACAGAATCATTTTCTGCAAAAAGATACATTCGATCTTGAACAACAAACTTCGAGACTTCACCTTGAACACGCACAATTAAAACGAGAACGAGATGAACTCGAACGACATTTTACATCTCAAATGAATGAATTACGTGAAAAACTAGAACAATCGAATAGTGCCAATCGATCAATGCAAAATTATATTAATTCATTGAAAACCACCTATGCAACACTTTTTAATGATACACTACCCACATCATTAACGCGATTTGCAGCAACCTAAAAAATGAACATAAAAAATTTATACCCTTTCTCAGGAAAGTTTCTGTTACGCAAAAATTGATCCTGCATCTTTGTATGTTATTGGTCGAGTTATCTATATTATTGTTAGTATTTGAATAATAGAATGTAGACATTTCTTTTTTTGTGAATCATTGTCATAGAGTAGAAAATTTTATCCATATATGAACATCATAACAGTGGTTTTTGAAAAATATATGTGTGTGCGTGCGAAGGATACAAAATGTAGCCCATGGTCAATATGTGCTCATATTTTTCCAAGACATTGAAGAATTCATGTTTAGGGTCATTCGATAGACAAATTTTATATTTGAGAAAAGATGTTTTAGAAAGTAATAATTCTACGTGACATCGTTGCACATGTTTGGGCTCAAAATGTCGGATGAGAATTTTCAAACAAATCTTTGAAACTTTGTCGAAAACAGGGGTTTGATTTTAGGACGTGAAAAACAGAATCATATCAAATGTATTGTAGTGCAAATTCTAGCTGCTGAATTCAAAATATGCATTTTATTTAGTTCATTATTCAAGTTTGCTTCCATTGTTAATTACCCCAGAATCAAAGTCATTCGAGAACTTCACTTCTAGGTGTTAAAATTCACTATTTACCATGTGATTTCGAAATCATCTTCTTTGCTTAGTAGGCATTAAAAAACAAGGAAAAAAAATTTTAAGAAAAATTCCATCGAAACAGTCGATTTAGAAGTCGGGAATCGATTTCAGCAAAAATTTCTAAATGAACAATCGCCTAGATAAACAAGAACTGTAAAAATATAACCACTCATCAAATATTTTATAGATTCAGAATAAAGACTACTGGCCTCCATAGTTATCTATAAACTATCCCACGAGAAAATTTCTTACGTACTATATATAAATGATGCTTTATGAAAACAACCAAGAATGTAGTCTGATCTTATACTATCGTTATCATCACTGTCTATTGATATGAAGTTTAGTAGCTCTTACAGCAAGAGTTGAATAGGTCATTTATTTCTTTATAATATAACTGTCAAAAGAGAGAAATATAATTTTCAAACATGTGAGTTTCTAAACGTTTGTAAAAAGAATATATAAATTTGATAAACTGTTTAGCACTTTATCCATGAACTTGTATCTCATAGAAGAAACTCGAACGCAAGAAAACAACTTGCTATAGTAACCGTATTAGGTTCGTTGTTTATTTTTTAATGAAGTGAAAACTTTTCTTTGAGATTATAAAGTCAGAACTTTTTATTGCGAGACAAATATTAGATGATCAAAATAAAAAATAGAAGTATCAGAAATATTTACAAACAGTTATAGAAGATTAATTTTGCCAAATGAGAAAAAACGAACAGCATCAAACTATCAATATATTTGATTGATATTGCTAATTAATGTTTCTTCTTATGAGATGGCGGTGGAGGGCAATGATATCCAGGTCGACCACCAATATATCCATCTCGATTTATATCAATATGTGTTAGTCGTTCAATTTTACCAATAAGACCTGTTAGATAAATAAGTAAAAAAGTTATGCTAAATAAATAGTATCCGATAAAATTACCTCCGCCCGGTGGTGGTCTATATCCGCCAATAATTCCATCACGATTAAAATCAATATGAGTTGCTTGTTCGAGTTTAGCAGTTATTCCAGGTCCTCCAATTTGACCATCACCATTCAAATCTAAGCCAATTTTTTCTTCGAGTTTTCTTGTTAAATAATCTATATAAAATATTCAAATATATATATATACAGTATTAGAAAACAATAAATATTCTATTCAGAACTGTAAAACTTACTCATCACTATTATTTAATAGGTTTAGTAAATGCCTTATTGCTTGTTCGTACAGTAAGAAACTTTTCTGTGTCGCGAAATCTATTCTTTTTTCGCTTTTATACAGAATTGCTATGAAGAAATGAGAAAATGAGTCAATATTTTCTTTCGAGAACAAGTAACGATGTCATTTTGTGCGTGGGTAACCGATGAATCATAAACAGAGAACCACAAATTGATAATATTTCCTTCTCGATACTACCGAGTAAAGTTGATTATTTTCTTTTATAAAGTTTTACATTCGAAACTCAAGGGTGATATATGTAAAGGATTAATTTCGATATTTACTCAAGAAGAAGATCTTTCTTTTTTTTACATAATTTTGTAAAGTAGATCATTGCACAAGAATTAGAGGCATAACGGCTAACATGATGTGTGCAATCTGCTGTCGTCTATTTTCTTTTTAGTAGTATATTTTATAGACCTGAATTTTTTGGAACACTGATAAGTATCGTCAAATACTGCCATCTGACCAACACGAAGAACACACGTAAAACATGATAGATGAATGAATCACGTAATTGCAAAAGCACTCTAAACACAAGAAGGCCTGAAGAAAAAGAAAACACCAAATAATTAGTGAGCGTACTGGTGTCCAATTCAAAATGTTGCGACGAGTCGATTTTTGGAAAGAGGAACGTGAAGCACCTATTCTGCGTTTGAATTACTCATTTTTACCGTCTACGAAAATTCTTGAGCGCGTCGATGATGATGTTGAAGAAACTTCGACTAGAAGTTTGAACTACGAACGAATTATTCGTCATGATGCCGAGCGTACATTTGTGGGTTCCGCTCAACAAACAACTTTGATGGAAGTTTTATCATCTCTTCAAAACGAATTCGGCTCCTATCATCAGGCAATGTCCTATGTAGCTGGTTTTCTTCTACTCACTCATTCACCGTCCAAAGCGATCGAAATTATGCGTCAACTTCATCGTACTGTTCTCATTGGCTATTGGACTGCAGAACCTGTTGCATTCGCTGTCGATGCTTACGTATTTGACTATCTTCTCGCGAAACATGAACCAGAAATTCACAAGCATCTCTCCAAAAATTATATTTTTCCCGAAACTTACGCACAAAAATGGTTTACTACATTGTGCGTCGGTGTTCTGCCTTTCAAAGCACTCTTTCTATTTTTCGATACTCTTGTCACTCAATCTTTGCTTGAATCATCAAATATTTTCCTATTTCAATTCGCGTTAAGCCTAATGAAGCATATTCGAGAAGAATTACTCAACAGCAAGAAAGTTGCCGACATCTATGGATATCTAAGATTGGATCCGTCGTTGCCACTATTCTATCCGAAAGCCAATGATCTAACCATATCAGTGGTTCAACATGCAAAAGATTACGATTTGAGTCAATATGATTTTGCCCTTTTACGTCAACAAGTCTTTGAAGAAAAATTAAAAGCTCGATTGGAAGCAGCCAATCGAGCTCATAAAGAAAACAAACAAAACCAGGATTCAATCGCTACATCGTCGGACGACGATGAGGATGAAGAAGAAACGTTGCCATCAACAATGGAGAACCTCGTTACTCACATGAAACAATTGCGTATCGAATAAACTCAACTTGTGTCTACTCGTTATATCAACTCTACTTAGAATTTCGATCCTATTTGAGATCATTAGGATCTTTTAATTTTTACAGATGCCTTGCTACATGTCGTATCATTTTTATGCACAAATGCTAAATCTATGTATAGATACTGGTTTGCATATTTGCAAAATTCCCTATGGTTGAAAGTCTTTTCAGTTGGCTCATATGAAAATCTATACTCCCGCCTACACTCACACGCGAACAATAGTCGACGAGGACTTATTTGCACTATCTAAAATCTGTCCGATGACTGTGAAAGTGGAGGGATATGAGGAAAAACTTCAAGTTCATCTCAAAACTCAACAAACATTGTTAATCATAATTTTACTTAAATGTAAAATATCCGTTCTGACCAGTTTAGTGTAAGTTATATATTAGAATACAAGAATACATTTCAGTTTTACTGATTTATAAAATGAATTAATTTAAAACAAAATGAAATACTTACAATCACAAAAATGATACTGTCTTCCATAGGCGGCGGAGCCATTAGACTTGTGGAGGCTCAGATATTTGAAAAGAATACAGA
Organism: Rotaria magnacalcarata; assembly: GCA_900239745.1. Classification (NCBI taxonomy): domain Eukaryota; kingdom Metazoa; phylum Rotifera; class Eurotatoria; order Philodinida; family Philodinidae; genus Rotaria; species Rotaria magnacalcarata. Next base: position 10,827 of record OENM01001066.1, on the reverse strand, counting down.
TTTCGTCGTGATTTACTTAACTTACAATATATTGGGAAATCTGTTTCATGAATATTGTAAATTATTGCATTTATAGTTAACAAATCTCACTTCAACGGCTACGGCTCAGAGATACTTCAGTGTTATTAATGAAATAAAGACATCTACGATCAATAATGACACAACAACGCTTTAATCATGCCTTTATTTCTCATATTCATTAAGGGAAACAACTAGATCAGTTAGACATGAAGAGCATTTGTTCTGAGTGTATTGCAAAAAACTAGAGAAAAGACGTTACTGGGTATGAACAATAGTTTTTGTACTTATGATATGTTTGCTTTAGTCAAAGTTTAAGATTTTTTTATGCTTATGCTGATAAGGAAATCAAAATTTTGATAGTATAATTCCTAGTCGAGAATCACCTAATGAATCTCCAGCCAGTCCCTGTCGTGAGTCCTCGACGAGTTAAGAAAAATTTGAAAACTTTCTATCGAGACTATCAAAAACCTACGTAAAAATCCGAAAGTATCTTCGAAAATTTGTAAGAGATTTCTAAAACATGACTGGAAAGTGCCATAGAAATCTCGAGAAGTGAACAGAGAGTTTCTTGGCATTTCTAAGACACTCTCCACTCAGTTTTTAGAAATCCCTTACAAATTTTCGAAGACACTTTCGGATTTTTACGTAGGTTTTTGATAGTCTCGAAAGAAATTTTTCATAACTCCTCGGGGACTCACGACAGGCTTCTAAAAAATCAAAAAATTGGTGGGGACTCTGGGGATGCGTTAAGTGATTCTTGACTAGGAACAGAATTTTCGATTGTTCTGCAGGCATATAAATGGATCAATACAGAAAACTTTTTCAATCAAAGTTGTGACAACGAATTTTAAAAGTCTATCTTCTCTCCAAATGTCGACTTTTTATCGTTTGTTTAAAAAAATTAGAGCCTCCCCTAGATTCAAAACGTTCCGCCGCCTATGCTTTCTTCAATAAAATAAATGAGAGCGTCTGTGTGAAATTCTGCTATCGAGTCATACTCGAGTTCTCGCTATATATCTTAATATTGCAATGATATATTCATTTTTCTTTTATGTCACTAGGTGTCTTTTTTTATTTTGCACATTGATTTGAAAAGAATTTCACATAATCGACTCGTTCTGTGTTGAGATCAAAGAATACAGAAATGTTTTTTTGTAGAACTGAAAAATCCATTCGTTCATGATGATATCAATGGTGAGCTTCATTCATCCATATAGTCTGGTACAGTGTTCGTGATTGGCGCTACTTGATTATTCATATTAGATCGATGAAATTTTCCTGGAATCCATCGACAACATTGTAAACACTTTTTCATTAAAATATATTTTGCTTGACGACGGAATCGCATCGATGCAACCAAGTATGCATAAAATGAACTCTAGAAATTTGTGAACGTTAGTGAGTATGAAAAAATGAAGACAAAAGCCTAACTAACATACCGCAACATTTACATAGATAAGAGAGACATTGATGTATGTGATTAATGCCACAATGGCTGCTGAAAGTCCTTGATAGGCATTATGCTGTGAATTAATTGTGTAAAAGCTTTGAGCAACATAAAGTACAAGAGAAAGAATAAACACTATCACTCTAGCAAGAATCATAGCTGTGAACTGTTGATCCATTCGTCGTCGAGTATTACTCAATTGTTGTCGATGAATTCGTCGAACATTGCGGTAGGCCCATATACTAAATATGAATGCTACAGACATCGGTATGATTCCTTGTAGAATGAGCAAATGAAAATATGAGTAGTATCGAGTCATTTCCACATTAGTGAACGCACACCCAAATTTAGTTCTGACATCGTAAAAGATGCCGAGTAGTATGTTGTAGAAAAAAAAAGCAATAGCTGAAATTGCAATGAGATATTTCCCTAATTTAACAGTGCTCCATTGTCTCAAGCGAGGTCTAAAATTTGTAGATAAATATTGATCGATGACTGCGAAATTAACCAAGCATAGAAACATATCCGTGCACCATTGAATGATTGGTTGTCTTAATTTGCACCATATCAAAATTATTAGATCTGATTGAAATTTAAATATTTCATCAAGAGCTCGTACGGTGGCACCAAGGAGTAGAATACCGAGATTAACAATCGACTCAGCAATAATATAGAAAGAACTAGGATATTCTCGAAACTTTTTCAGATTGGTAAAAATAATAATATTGCAAATATTTCCAATATGCCCGAATACAGAAACAATTAAAAATCCGTATATGACGTACAGATGAGCAACTTCCACTATGGTTTGTAGTGTAGGTGATGACATCAGGAGAAGATGTAGAAATGTAATGAATCGTTAATATACTTGTTTGATTGTATTGATTTCAACAATGAATATGGAAAAGGAAAATCTCTAACATGAAAATGTGTAAAGATAATACGAAAAATTATTAATGTTGAAGCACAAAAATTATTGAGAGTAAAATTATTAAAGAACGCGTTATCATGATAATTCTAATTTAAGAAATGACTGAAATTTAATATGGAAACTGAGATGAGACAGATGGGTGTATGATATTGTATCGGAATCTTAACTCTGAATTTCTGTTCTCTATCATAGCACGTGTAACTCGATGCCACATTCATTTAATACAAACTTCTATCTATGACAAAGGACATCTTGAACTTATTTTTATTCTGTCATCTACGTTCACGAAGTCATCTTTGAGAACATATATGAAACTTGATCAAGCTTTATGATTAGTCAAAGTATGCAGTCGTTTGAAATATTTTTTTATTAGTTTTAGCAAATATGTGAAGTCGCATAGTGTAGAGAAATAATTCTCCTCTAGATTTATAAGCATCTACTGAAAAAACATATATATTGGTCCCTCTATAGTTTGCCTTATTTATTTTAAATTAGTTAGAGAAAAAACATCCTTACCGTGCAACGCCTTCGATTTTAAATATTATGGTAGATTACATCGAAAACTATCTCCAGTTAACAAAATGAATGTCTATACATGAGTTTATGCCCGAATTGTGCGCAAGAAAGGCATTAGTACAATGTCTAAAGGATATGAATATTTGAAATGCAACGAACCTTATCTAGAAACTCTCTCTGTCGAAGCGTCGACTGGAGAAATACGAAAATCACTTAGTCCTCGATGGAAATTGCTATAGTTACTGAAAGTATCACAATGCTGTTTGTTCCACCAATTTCAATGTTTATCGGCAAATATAATGAAAATTTCCTAGAAAAATGCTTGCATTGTTAATATACTGCTACGGTAATTGAGCAAAGCTATTCTATTATGCAATCTGCAAAAACAAAGTAACTTCTCATTGTTTTCAGATATTAAAAGGCACTTAAAAGAGAATATATTTGCAAAGTTTCTACAAATAACAACTCACTGAAATTTTGAAAGGAGCATCGCGTAGCAAATATATTAAATATGCATAAAAAATAAAATATATCTGTCATGGAATTGTCAAAATAATTATGTTGCGCTTTCGATAGACTGGCTACTTTCTTTAGATTTCGAATATGTTATGACGTCGATGACTATACTAAAAATAACTGTTTCCATTGTATCACTGTTTCGCATTTTGCCAACAACATAAAGAATATTTTAAGAATAAGCTCAAAACCTAAAATCGAGACACATATATTTAATGCGGTGCGAAGCACTGCATTTATGTAGTCGTGCGCGAGTTTATTTTCTTTCTTTTTTTTTAACTCGACGCGCGCATCAAATCTTCACAACTTGTGACTCCGTGATCTCGACAACCTAGCATCACAAAAAACTCGTTAAAACACAATATGAAAGAATCCACATTAAATATGTACCTTCTTTTTTTAAATTCTTCAGCTACTACCGTTCTGTCGTAATTTAACTCCCCAAAAACAGAATTTTGATCAAATTTTACTTTCAGATAATTAAAACGAAAATCCAAACACTAAAAGTTAGGCGCCCTAATATCAACACCGATAAATAAATATCATTACAAAAGATGAAACATCTAAACAATTAATAAATTTCCGAAATTACATATATGCTTCGCACCGTATTTTGTAAGCGAGTGAAGCTCGATTACCATCTAGTTTGTTAAACTAAATATGTGTCTCGAAACTGTATTTTGAGCTAATGCCTAACTTGCCATATATTTATAAAAGCTGCTAAATACGAACATAACTTTATCACTTGCTGTAATTATTGCTACTGGCATAGGAAAAATTTTTATTACTAAAGAAAAAAACGATTGTATCTGAAACGTATGCATAACTGTTCTAGCATATAGACGAGAGCCTTTATTATGTTAAAAACTACATTGTTCATCAATACTTGATGTGTTTGATTGATACTCTTCCAAATATCCTCAAATCTGTCAATAACAGCTCTACTCGCGTTACTAGTAATCAAGAACCAGCTTCATTTTCTAGCTTTATGAGCTTGTTCTTTCCCACACAAAGCGTTTCCAACAGCTTACAATAAAATTTTTCAGAAAGATAATATCAGTGAGAAACATATGAAAAATATTTTAACATAGCAGTAAAATTTCAATGATTGTGACGTTATTCATGAACACATATTTTTCATGAAATTTTCTCAATAACAATCCGTTGAAAAATGTGAATAATAACACTTACTTCAGTATAACTTCATAAGATCTATTTGACTATATGTCCCAATATCGGCAAAAAATGTTTCCTCTAAGGTGAGCCGACTAGTACTGTATGGATTTAATAGTTTTTACATTAACAAAAAAGTTTCTTAAATACATATAATATTATTAAGTTTATTCAAGACAAATACTGCTCTGCTTTATTTTCATAAAGAAAATATTCTGTATAAGTAATCTACCAAGTAGTCTGCCATTTTTCTATTTACGGAAAGCAATGGGAGGATCATCTAGAATAGAAGTTAGCCTGACAACTCGTTCTTACTTTCTTTCATTAAAATAATAGCAATCTCTACAGTAAGTTGAAGCCATGACAGCCTAATTAATGCGATGCAAAGCAGAAGCATTTATGTAGTCCGTCGCGAGTGTTTGTGTTTTTTTACTTATTTTTTTAATTTGTACTTACTTGACGTACGCATCATAAGTCGTCGTTTTGTGTCGTGATGATCTCGAGAACCATAAATAATAGACAACTCTTTGAGACTGGAGATGAAAGTATCAAGATTGCACTTGAGAGCTTTTTTCTAGTTTTTAATCGGACGTTTCGATCCCCTAAAAATATCGTTCGAAAATGACGATTTTGAAAGGTTTTTACCGTTTCAAGGCTTTAAGATAACTAACTGACGTCATCAACAGATGTCAGTTCATATTGAATTCAAGTTAATGAATCATAGAGATAATTAATCGATCAATCGAAATCGGTCTTTAAGAATGAATCGCTAAGTAAAACAAGATGGTATCCGAGTTCCACTCGTAAACGAAATGCGATGCGAAGCAGGAATCTGGATCCACGAAAAATCTTTAATTCGAAAAATCTTTAATTCGAAAAATCTTGAATGCATTTGAAGTAGCCATAATGATATTCATCACTCTCAAAACTTTATTCTTACTTAGCGATTCATTCTTAAAGACCGATTTCGATTGATCGATTAATTATCTCTATGATTCATTAACTTGAATTCAATATGGACTGACATCTGTTGATGACGTCAGTTAGTTATCTTAAAGCCTTGAAACGGTAAAAACCTTTCAAAATCGTCATTTTGGAACGATATTTTTAGGGGACCGAAACGTCCGATTAAAAATTAGAAAAAAGCTCTCAAGTGCAATCTTGATACTTTCATCTCCAGTCTCAAAGAGTTGTTTATCATTTATGGTTCTCGAGATCATCGCGATACAAAACGACGAAAATGATGCATACGATTTCAAGTAAAAAAGAAAGAAAAACTAGATGGTGTTCGAGTTTCACTCGTATGCGAAATGCGATGCGAAGCATTAATTCGTATCTCTTAAGAAAAATCTTCAATTCAGAGAAGTCTTGAATACTTTTTATGTAGCCATGATGCAATTCATCACTCTGAAAACTCGATTTTTACTTAGCAATATATTCCTAAGAATCGATTTCCACTCATCGATTAATTATCTCCATGATTCATTATCTTAGTTCAGCTGTAAACGAATAGACAACTGACTAAGATAAGTTGATGACGTCATTTTAATTATCTCGAAGTTCAGAAGCGATAGATAGCTTTCAAAATCGTCATTTTCGAACGATATTTTTTGAGGCGATCGAAGCGTCCGAATAAAAATTAGAAAACAGATTTCTCAAGTTCCATCTTGGTACTTTCATCTCCGATTTCAACGAGTTTTCTATGATTTATGGTTCTCGAGATCATTGCGACACAAAACGACGACTTATGATGCGCGCGTCGAGAAAGTACAAGAAAAGAAAAACTCGCGACGAACTACATAAATGCTATGCATCGCATCGCATTAAAAAACTCGCGACGGACTACAGAAATGCTTCTGCTTCGCATCGCATTAAATAAAGTTTTCAGAGTGATGAATAGCCCTATGACTACTTCAAATGCATTGAAGATTTTTCGAACTAAAGATTTTTCGTGGATCCAGATTCCTGTTTCGCATCGCATTTCGTATTCGAGTGAAACTTGAATACCATCTAGTTAATTATTCCAGTCAAAAAGTATCTATTTTTTTGAACTTCTCGCTTCACTATTTTCTCGAAAGGAAGTGCGAGGAAAAGCTCAAAGTGACGAGTGTTACTTGAATCTGATTATAGTGTTGTCTCTTTCATCACGTGAAGCATTCTTGTATTATCTGCATTTATAATAAATAACATTTTTTTAAACTTAATTCCTTCTTTTCTTTCAGCTTTTAATTTTTTGTCGCAAAAATATGAATCTCAACCAATGGAAAAAGGAGAAAAGTACTTTTGTCAAATAGACCGGAAATGAACGTATAAATTAGTTCAAAAAAGTAAAATTTATTTAACTGAAACATATTTACCCTATCTTAATTTGAAAAACAATAGATTTTCTAGTTTATTTTATATCTTGTAAAAATTTGTTAATTATGAAACAAATCATCAAAAACTAGTTTCTCTAATATTATTAACACTTCTGTACTCCGAACACTTTTAAGAAATATGAAGATAGCATTTATGATGTTAATCTAAGATTGATTTTTCCTCTGCACGTCAAAGAAAATTTTTATTCATTAATTAAATTAATCGGCTTGCATTTAATGTAAGGCTTTCAAATAAAACCGAACAAAAAGAGGATTATATTTAAAAAGATCTTATAGGCATTATTCCGATCAACAGTTTTGTATCGCTATAGTGTAGCTTATAATGACGTCAAGGCTTTGCGATTATCAAATATTACAGCAGCTTATCTTGAAAAGTTATGTGTTTCTCATCGCTTAGAAAAGCAATTTCAATGCATCTGTTAGAGGAGAAATTTAATTTCCCCTCCAGCATATCCATTCACATAAGAGTCGTTAATAAACAATAGTAAAATGGAAACATGTTAAGTCAACACATTTGTTTGAAAAAAATTAATATCTATCCCACGCAGGAATGATGCTCTACAAAAAGAAAAATATGATATAATTTGTTTCCGCAATAGTGCGTCTACTTCGCTTGCGTGTCACTTGATATATCTGCATATATATGATCTGCCGAAATAAGAAGCCAGAAAGACTGAAGAGAGAAAGATTTACTGTTGTTGTTTATGTATGTAATGAGAAACCAAACGAAGCAAAATAAAATATTAAAGTATTATGACAGAGAAGGCGAAAGAGATATCCAAGTTTCTCAATGTAATTACTCTAATTGTATGAAAGTACACTTGTTATTAGAAAAACTTCTTTGAATTATTATAATGAGACGGGAACATTTGATAATATAAACGCACATATCTATATAGATATTAAAAAAAAACAATCCAAGCACAAATTGCATCTTGTTGCTAATGATCAATTAGGCTGAACAATCATGTCTAGATTGTGCAAACTAACAACAGTTATCGTTGATTCACATGCAGGGTTTTCACAAAAAAAACAAGACACACTGAATTCAAACCATAGATAAATGTAGTTGCGTCCGCATACAAGTAAACATTGATTGTTGATATTGTATTAAAACTGATACCACTAGCCTACGATGCAAAAATATCCGCACCAATGCCAAAGCCTGTTGTATTCGAACGGAAGCTGTTAGAAGCCAAATTTCTTCGCCGATGGATAGAGCACAGCTTGCGCTTTAAAACGCACATTAACATTATAATTGAAGATCTGGTTTACGATATCAAATCTCAATTTTTTTTCAAACACTGAAATTGATTTATTGCCACTCTCTAAAAAAATTGCCACGCTGGACCGTTTTAAGATCCTAGATTTGAATATCATTTGCTGAACCTTCTTTTTGGTTCTATTCAACAAGTACAGAACCCAAAAAGGTTCAGGCTTTCCGACTAAACCCTTTTCAATTTTGTAGAAAACAAAAGTTTTCTAGAATTGAAAAAGGTTTATTATAATACCCATTTTTCTTTATAGAATGTAAAGTTTTGATTAAATCATTCCACCGCCTTGACTTGACGCTGACTTCTGAGCTATGAGTATATGACAGAAGAGAGATGACCTTGTAATTTGTGGAACTGTTTGAAACTAATTTAAGATAACCTTATTATCTAGATTGAAAAGTTAATTTAAACCTAAAAATGTGCTCGTTTATCTAATTAATATATTTATTCGCAATCATCTTTTTATTCATTGACGATAATTTGATTGACATTATTTGCTTATTAAGTATCACCTGATTGTTCGTATACGTATATGGTCGACCGAAGTTTTCAGATATTGATCGAAAACATTTAAAGCACTGCTTTAACAAAACATATTTTGTTTGACGACGAAACCGTGCCGATGCGATTAAATATACATAAAATGTACCCTAGAAAATTTTTACATATTTCAGACCAAATGAGTTACAGCAACAGCATAAATAACATACTGAAACATTCAGATAGCTTATTGAGTTGTTAATGGCTGTAATGAGTAGTTCAATTGCTACACGAGGTGAGAGATTTGTATGATGTGATGCATGCATTGTGTAAAACGCTTGAACAATATAAGTATAAGGCACAAGGCAAAAAACAAAAAGTACTACTCGAGCAAGAATCATAGCAGTAAGTTGTTGATTGATTCGTCGCTGTCTATTGCTTATTTGTCGTCGATGAATTCGTCGAACATTTCGATACGCCGATATGCTGAGCAATGACGCTAAACTCGTTGGTAAAATTCCATGGAGAATGATCAAATGAAAAAATCAGTAGTATCGAACGATTTCAATTTTGCTAAAATCACAACCAAATGTGATTTTAGTATCAAAAAAATTAGCAAACGGAATATTATAAAAACATAATGTGATGACCGCAATTACGGTGAGATATTTCCCTAATTTAACAGTACTCCATTGTCGCACACGAGGATTTAAGCTCGTAGAAAAATATTGATCAATCACTTGGAAATTAACCAAACATACAACCATGAGTGCACACCATTGAAAAATAGGATTTCGTATCTTACACCAAAAAAATGTATTCGTTCCAATGGAAAATGAAATATTTCGTCAGCTAGTCGTAAAGCAGTGCCAAAAAACAACATAATTAGATCAAGAATTGATTCAGCAATAATATAAAATGCACCAGGATATTTTCGAAACTTTTTTTATAGTAATAAATACAATAATATTAGAAGCGTTGCCTACAACACCAACTAATTAGTAAAATAATTGAGAATGCACATATGATGTACATATGCATAGCATTCAGTGTGTCTTGTGTTGTAAACGGTGACATTGGAGAAACGTTCCAGGAATAAAATTATTTGCAGGAGATATGTATTATTTATTTATCTTGATGGTGCTTTCGATCGATGTGAAAATAAAACAGTTTAAAACTTAAAAAAATTCAAGATTGCTTATATTAACAATTGTCGGTGTTTCAATTCTAGCAAAAACTAATGTACTTAATATCACATGTGAGTTGCGTTATAGCCTTAGTGACAGGTGTACGTATTAGACTGAGTAAGCCTGTGGGGTTTGACCTGAAAATTTATCGGCACTCAAGCTCCATATAGGTTCATGAGTTTTATGGATAAACACGAAGAGTTATCTCAAAGAGTTTGCTAAATCGCAATGCAAATGAATATCACATAATCTCGTTCGAATGCATATTTTGCAGTGTTCAACTGGAATAATATTATATAGAATACACTGCATAGTTCAATCGCAGTAAAAGTAAAAACTAATTTCAAAAGGATTAGTTGGTATACTTGAAAGATAGGAGTTAGCGAATCCTCGAAAATATGAAGTGTTCAACTGAACTAACTACGACCTGATAATAAAGCAAATGATGAATGGCGGAAATCGAATTCAAATTTCGTTTTCATTTTCATTTTTTTTAATTCTCATAGAAGATAGGATTTACTGTTCGATGCATAAATAACATAGTTTGTTGTTTTTGCTTTAACTAACAATGGAGGTGTTTGTACTGTTCATCACGAAAACCGCTCATATTGGTATCAAATGAAAGGTCTCATTGCCAAACTAACAGGGTTAAAATATTAGCGGCCCATGGCTTGCCTAGAGGGAGATATTCGATTTTTCAGTGAATTTTCCCTGCAGGACCCGCTTTCCCAGCAAAGTCATATTCTCGAATTTGTACCTGAAACTTTGTACACTTGAAGGTCTCAATGAGACTAGCTTACCAAAAACAATTCAGAAGTTTTGGACAAACTATATACGAGATATGAATCTCTCAAAATATTGGCGATTTTCTATGGAAGTTATAGTTACATTTTGAGAGATTCAT
>OENM01001065.1:18315-46083 GCA_900239745.1 Rotaria magnacalcarata | reverse complement strand
AACAAGGGTATACCATTATTAATATACGAGAATTACCTATTCAAGTGCAATAAGACAACAGCAAATAAAAAAACAACAGCTTTTCAAATGAGATTTGACACTCTGCACAGCATATTTCTCAAGAAGGAAATCAACGCAAACGAACTATTGTCAGGTTTATCATTGTTGATTGGAAAGAAAAAAAAATAGGTGCATTTACATTGTCAATTTTCTTTAGTCTTTTTCATTTTAAATTAATAAAGCATAATATTTCTCATTCATCAAAAAGATAAAGTTAATCATTTCGACGTTTTCTTTTTCTACTTTTTCCTTTTCTACATTTTCCTCTCGAGTATTTTTTTTCTACGTTTTCTTTGTCTGCGTTTTCCTTTTCTGCGTTTTCCACCAACCCCGACCTGGGGAACTGTCTTACCAAATCAAGAAAGAACTCCCTTGAATACACCATCTCCATGTGATTTCCTGCAGTGATTATGTCGTGTTTCACAATCTTATCCCAGAGGGATTGCGCTAACCGCTTTTAGAACAGTCTCAAATGAAAATAAAAAACAAATTCAATGTATAAAACGAATAAAATATGTTGAAGCCACAGTCATGTGATTAGAATTGTTTACTGAACTGGTTCTTGTGTCGATAGAGAGATCTATCACATAGAGTATATCTTTTCATGAAAAGATCAATCTTTTCTTTGTATTATAGATGAAAAGAAATGAAGGCTTTCTCTCATTATTATTTGTAAGAATGGAAATTCTTTTGTATAATTTTAATGAAACGAGTCACGATATGATTGATTCATATTCTATTTTTGATAAAAAGAAAACTGAGACTTTTTGTTTCTTCACGATATGAAACAATTGATTCATCCATATAGAATAATTGATCGTTCAGTTAGGTTCACTTATATGAGATAAGAAGTTTTTTTCAAGAAATAATTAAACATTGATTGGTTTGAGCGTACCCATGTCCAAGAAAACGGTGCGTAAATGGCCGTTTTCTAGCTAGAAAACGGTCCGTAAAACGAGCGGACGGATTACGGCGAAATAAGGTGAGAATTGATGCCTTATTATACCATTTTATCACCGTTTCAGGTCTGTTAAAATGCCCGTCCCGACGGTCGGAATCATAGATGTCATAATACCTTTACACTGAGTATCGAGAGTTTTACGTCACAATACCCTATTCAGTAATAATTTATGGGGTATCCATTGTTAGTGCATCTACAATCTGATGTAACCACATTAAGCGTATCCACTTTTGGGTATCCATATATATATATATATATGGATACTCAAAAGTGGATGCACCTAATGTGGATACTCTAACGTGTTTGTGCTAAAAAGTCGTTACCGGGTGTGCGGATATTATGACATCACTCGTCGGAATGATTGTCCTGTGTAACTACATTTCAATGAAGTTCTTTTTTCTTAAATAAAAGAGTCTTCAACTTTATTAGGTCAAGTGTATTTAATACTAAAGAAGGAGATGAAAAAGAAAACTTCTTTGGAAGTCAACAAGTAGAAATGTTTTCTTTAGGAATTTTTAATTAAGCTGTTTTAAATATTTATTTGTTTTGCTTGTTCTTCACATTTTGTTCAGGAAAAATGGAAATGAAATCCAATACGTCGAGAATCAGATTACATTCATATCAACATAAAATATTTCTTTTCCTTTCTTGTTGCCGTCTATAATTTGTGACTATTAAAAGAAATATAGGCTTATTTTCGTTTACAGAAATGGAAAATATACTCAATAAGTAACCGAAGCACTAACAACACAGACTGGGGAATCAGAAAGAGAGAGCGAGAGTGAGAATGAGAAAGAAATCTTCGGTTGTTTTCTTTTTTTCTCTTTTTTCTCTTATAATTGCGCATTGTTAATAGCTATAAAATTGAACTCTGTTCTAGAAACAATTGTTTGTGAATATGCACATATGAAAAACAAACTATGTTCGTATCAGTGTGTCGAACTTTTACGCATCGTAATTCTTCATATTCATTACTCAATTTATCTATATATTCTGCAAATATGGTACGGTCTTCACATATAAGTGATGGTGAATGGATTATAAATAGTATATCATTGATAATTTTTGTTCTCGCTGTGCTGGGAAATACAGCTGCCCTTTTCGTTATGTTTGGTTCTCGAGGGCCGGTTCGATTGACAAATAATAAATATTTAGTTAATTTAGCATGTGCTGATCTATTACGCGCATGTTTTATGCCGTTTACTATTATTGCAAGAGTTAAACGAAATTTTGTCTTTGGACCACTTATTTGCAAAATTTTACCAATTGTTCAAGGTAATTTTGTGTTTTTTAAATGTCTCGATGATTTTTCTTTAAAGAGAGAAACGTTTTTAGTATTGCTTTTACAAAAAATTAAAGTTAAAAATATATTATAGTATTTAATGTTAGTTATTTCATAATGTTATTTCGTTTTATTTCCGAAAAATGAATAAAATACAGAATAGATTTAAGATATATGGAATTAGCAAAATTTGTCAGATGAACTTGCCTCTATTTGTTTGTTATTGACTGAGGTTTACTAATGTTCTCATAAATTACAAGTGTTGACTCATTCTATTCTCTGGATTATTTTTGTCTTTATAAAACCTTGAAAAATTATAGATTTAGAGTCCAAATAGAATATCCTTGAGATTAGTCCTTTCACGTTAAAATTAAACATATTATTTCATTCAAATATTCAGATTTATCAGAAAGAGAAAACGCTCAGGGAGTTGTATTTAGAATAAAATATTGAATAATAAATATGTTTTTGTTCAATAACATTATTTTCAATACAAAAGAAACTGCTGATAATTTGGTGTCATTTTTAGTATCTTTATTTACATATTTCATTGTGTGCGGGCCTATCTAATTATTAAGAATAATAATCGTTATTACGTGTTATTTTTATTTGATAATTATTCAGTTAGAAATTCATTATGATATGTGACCAGTTTACGAAATGCAGCTATGCAAAAATAATCTTAACAGCTTTTTCTAATTTAGTACGTGCATTTCTTCTTAGATGATTAAATAAAGCAAAAAAAGGTTTTGTTTTTATCAGTTTAGCTGTAGAAAATACGAAATCCAAACGGAAATTATTTGTCCTTATGATTTAAATAGAATAACTGAACTATAAAATGTTATTTAGATGAATAAGATAGAAGGCACGCAAGGGAAATTTATTCCTTCTAACATGAACGACAGTAATTATGTCGAAATAAAGTGTTGTCATTTCTATTTGATAAAAGAAAGTGAGAATCAATGTTGTTATGTTTTGATATTTTATATGAAATCAAAGAGATTTTCTAATTTCGTATATTTATCTTTTTGATTTGTCAACATATTCAAAAATTAGTAAAAATTTTTCATTTCAGTATGATATTGTTGTTTGAATAACTCGATGAAAATAATTTGATGTCATACATCTTAAGATTACTTTCTCTAAGAATATCATGAATTCACTTAACATTCTTTATTCTATTCGATACTTGTATTAAGAAGAACTTCTGAAATGTCATTAACAAAGAAACAAGTGATACTACTGAAAACAAATGAGTAAAAATCCTTGATAATGGTGTGAATCTTTTTTCCTAATGAATATAATACACTCTTATTTCTCAGAAATACCATATTATGAACTCAAATTTCGTATTAATCAGAAAAATACTCATATATCAAAAGAATAGACATGATGGCTTGAATAAATGTATAAATTTTGTATTGGATTCAAGAGAGTTCATCATCTCATGAATTTATCTCTATTAGAACTTGAAAACTGTGAATTTTTACGAATACGTTTAGAAGTAAAACAAAAATTCTATTCTAGTATGAATGTAAAGTCATATTTGCGTAACTACGAGCTCAATTAAATCTTTTTTTGTACTGAAAAGTTTTCATTTTAATCGGCCATAAAAAGTTCTTTTTTTTGTTTTACTAATTGTCGTTTTTTATAAAGCATATTCACCTAACTATTGACATATTAGATATGTTTTTATATAATTAACATGAAAATATTATGATTGAAGAATAGAAAATATTAAAGATTAATTTCATTTAATTGTGACCTTCTTTTAGGTTTAAGTGTTGCTGTTGACGTTTTCACTCTTGTTTGTATAAGTGTAGAACGTTACATAGCAATATGTCGTCCATTATTAATACTAAAACTTCAATCTCTTCGATTTGCAAATTTTTTCAATGGTCTTATTTTATTCTTGATATGGACAATAGGCTTCTTAACGACTCTACCAAATATTTCAATGTATAGTTTATGTTCTTTACCTCAACCTGGAAGATTTAAGTGTGAAAAGGTCAAGCCACAATATTTTGATGAAAGAGTTTATATGATTTCATTAGATGGTAATAAAAAAATACACTTACCTAAAATAAATTATTTTTTTTTTATATTTTTTGTTTATAAATAGTTTTTTATTTTTTGGCCCCAATGCTTATCATGCCTTTTCTTTACACACTCATTATTTGTAAAATATATAAAAATAATACTGCAACAAAAATGCGATTTTTACAAAGTAAATTAATTTTTTATTTTTCATAAAAAATGTAAATATGATAGACCTTCTTTCTTTTTTTGTTTTGTATTAGGTAGTTGTCCAAGTAAAATTCATTCAAATTCATCAAATTCTTCAACAATTCTTCGCCGCAGTGACCGTCAACGTCAGCGTACATCACTGGAATATCATCAATTTAGTTTAAATGAGCAAAACATAAATAATGATTCATCAAATTTTGAACCTGTTGAACATATATTATCTAAACAGAGTAGTGCTAAATCAAAGTCCGGCTTAGCTGATGATGATTATCAAATAGTATCTTCATGGCCAAAGCATATTAATCATAATCGTAAGATTCCTAAATCTAATCTATCATGTCGTCGATCGTCTAAAGAAAATCAACGATCAAAGCATTTATTTAATTCAAATACTTCTCATTTAAATAGTAATAAGAGTCATTGTTCATCAACAACTCAAGGTGTTTATCATATGAATCGTCATCGTCGCAAGGCACTCAAACTTTTAATTGCAATTATAGTTGAATTTTTCATCTGTTGGACACCGTTATTTATTTATCATACATTTGGAACATTTGATAAAAAATTTTATCGCTCAATGCCAACGATCTTTGTTGATTTAATTCTTCTATTTTCATTTGCATCACTCTTATGTAATCCATTTACTTATTATTTTATGTCAAAAAGATATCGATCTGTTTTATATGGATATTTATCCTATTGTATTTGCAATAAAGATAAACTAAAATTTAATAATAAAAATCAAGAAGCACGAAATATTGTTGAAGCTTTACGTTTACATCAACAACAAAATACTTTGGAATACAAACAAAAATCGAATAAGCCTAAACTATTACCAACTAATCACAGTCCATACGAACCAAAATTAAGATCCAATACGTTAGAATAGATTTCTTTCTCTCTTCGTTTTCTATTAGAATTTTTTCAAATAAAAAAAATGGCAAATTTTTCATGTTCAACTGTATCCATATATTTGTATGTTAATTGTTGTTGGTGTTATTTTTTTTGATTCGTGTAAATTTTATGATACAATTATAGTATTTATTACTAATTTCAGCATATGAAATTCTATTCTCAATCTTCGTTTCTTTTCTTTTTCAGATCAGAAGAATAACTAATCGTTCACTACCGTAAATAATCTCATATTCTATGACATAGCATTCATAAGCTTTTGTAAGAATACTTTGAATGAACTCAAATAATAACAGAACATATTAGTCTTGTCTTTGGGTCAAAAATATTTTAAATTAGAAATGAAATGCTCTATGATAACAAAATTTTTCTTCTGTCGATACATGCATACTGTGAATGTCAATTAAAAAGCTTGTGACAATTAAGTGAAAATATTCATAAATAGATCATCAATATAATTATATATTAAATTGTCGTCATTCACTTTCTTTGTTTTTATTCACTTCACTAGAAGAATCTTAAGTTAAAGAGCCTCGCTTCACAAAATATTTACTGCTTAACATGATTTAATCGAGTGGAAATTTTAATGATTGAGTGTCCTTTGAAAGAAACGCGCACGATAAGAATTTCAGATTCATATATCAAACTAAACCGGATATTCAGCTAATTCATATTCGATTTTTATGCTTCCAGCCAATCCTAACAACTTCGTTATTAGAAGAGACATTGAGCTCATGATTGCTTCAAATGAAATCTAATAGAAAGTTTAATTTCATTTCAACATTGAAAATAAAAATAAAAATAAAATAAGGCTGGCACTGTGTGGGAGGGATTTCAATTTTTCTACTGGAGTGTGATATGTTTGAGAAAAGAGATAAATGAGTTTAAAAACAGGTATTTTTCCAATCAAGAGAAAAAAGATATTCCAACGAAATGTTCATAACATCTTTTAACTAGAATTTTTAAAAGTACACAACAGATTCATTATGGTAACAATCTCTTTGAATAATTCTGTTTTCTTCCATTCTGATTGATACATATATCACTATCATTATGTACTCTGTATTTTTCTGAATTACATCACGCTTTCGATTAATACAGGTGTGAACTAGTGATATTTGGTAACGATAAAGACAGGAGCTTGCTCCAAATGATCTATATTGAAACTCATTTTTTTATCAATAACACGACATCACCACTATCAATTTATAAGAGATAATTCACTGTAGTAGTGATAGTACTACGTAACTTTTAATAATTATTACTGATCATTAAGACTTTTGCATACTCTCAGTTTACAAATAAATCTTTTCAATAGTGATACTTTTATCTTCAATAATATTTTTCACAAATGTAAACATGATAAAACTAAAAATTTCGCATACTTATCCTAGAAATGAACATTCACATGAAGTATACACAAAAGAAATAAGTTCTTTTTTTGATTAATTTTTTATTCATCAAAATTGGAGATGACTTACACTATTTGTATAAGAAAAGTATTTTTTTATCTTTTAATTAAAATTGAAATTTCTCTTAGTAAAGAATACATTAATAATCAAGCCAATTTGATGTCAGTCAGTATTAATCCTATTTTGATTCGTATTAGTAATCGATTTACTTCAATGACATGTAGGACTATACATGAGCTTAAACAAAATTTCTTCAGACAAACATGGTTCTTCAAAGCAGCTGATGAATCTTTTAGCATAAAAACAAATACTAACAAAATAGTTTTGGAGTATATATTTTACTAAACATCATTCATAACCAATGAAAAACAAAACATTTCTCGCCTACTAATATTTGAAAAAAACTCAGTTAAAAAAGTTGTTAGCGCAATCCCTCTGGGATAAGAATGTGAAACACGACATAATCACTGCAGGAAATCACATGGAGATGGTGTATTCAACCCAGGTCGATCAAAACGGACCACCGTAAACGGTCGTTTTTGCATCGTATTCCGTCGTAAAACGGCCGTTTTAAGTCGTATTAAGACGTTTTAACTGGGGCAGTATTACGGCCATACACGGACACCGTATATCAGCCGTAAAACCTCGTAAAGCCGGCGTAATATTATCGTATTCTATAGAACATACGGCCGTATTACTGCCCCTGTTATACGGGGAAAATACGGCACGTAAAACGGGCCGTATTTGTATCGTATACGACCATTTACTGATCGTTTTCTTCGACCGGGGAAGGGAGTTCTTTCTTGATTTGGTAAGACAGTTCCCCAGGTCGACTAATCCGATAACGAATTCTATCGGATCCTATAACATCCTACTAACCGAGAAAATTCAATTGGAGTCTGGGTTTCGGAATAATTGACGGATCCGACGGGAGGATTTTAATTTAAAAAAATTATCAAAATTCTATTTGGTGCAAAAACGTTTTTTAGAGGTTGACTATAGCAGACGTTTTTGGTGTATCGGATCCCAGAGTAGGATACGATCGGATATGTATCGGAATCTCGGTCCGTAACCCGGAATACGTCGATTCTCATAGGTTTTCATATAAGATCAGAGTCAGAGGTAACCCGTTTTCAGATCCGATTGGATCCAATTGTAGGAATGAACGACCTGAGTTCGTTTGCCGCTACCACCCAGGTCGAAAAATCTGACACAAGATCTTATGAAACGCATACAAGATCTTGGAGTAGGGGCGAAATCTTACAAGAATCTGATTCTGCGACTTGTTCTAAGATCTCAGGAACTGCGATTTTTTGTATGATTTTCGAATGATCGTACAAGATCATATAAGATCAGATACAAGATCTTATCAGATCTCAAAATATAATTGTTCGACCTGGGCAGTGATGATCTACGCTAGGTTGGAACAGCGCCTCTGATGAACTGTGCTAGGTCTGAAGATTGTCTGTCACGCTGTGTGATGGTCTCTGAAGATCTTGTGTAACAGTCTGTGATGTGTACTCAATTCATATGATACTAATCAGTCAAATAATTAAAGCGTATGTCACAATCTGTAGTCATTTCTGAAGACCGTCTGTCACGGTCTGTGATGGCCAATTAAGTAATTGCATAGTAATTAGTTAATTAACTAAGCAGTTGAGGCGTCGGCCACGGTTTCCAACGGTCTCTTAAGCTGTCTGTCACGATCTGTGATGGGTAAATTACTTGTCGGTAACGGTGTGTGTGGGGAGGGGGGGTGCAAAATTTCTACCCTAAACACTTCAACACTCCTTTCAGGTCGTGTTTTACAAGAGCACAGAATAAAACAATAATTTTTGTCTTACTTAGAATGAAAATTTTTGTCATGGGAAATCCATTCTATTCAGTTTTGTATTTCTTGAGAAGAATCTCATTTTTTTTCTTTCTCAATATCAATGCTTGTTTATTAATATGTACGCAATACAACGGAAGAGTAAATATAACATAAATAACTATCTATAGACTATAGCATATAGCCTATATGACTTTTTCTTTTGGTCCGTTTCACAATATTGATCAAATAAATGACGAAGTTTTTCAATCAAGCGCGCCCATTAATTCTTCTACTGTTCTAAATGACATTTTTTCTTGTGTGTTCATATTCATATATGAGCTCTAGAAATTATGTTACAAAATCAAATCAAAAAATAGATTAACAAAATGAAGTTATTGAGCCGAAACAAACATTTTCAAAAAGTTTGAACGATAATGAGGATCTGCTAGGGATGAAGTTTCAAGTATGCTTAATAAGTTTTTGACCTAGCTATCTAAAGATAAAGCGATGAAACAATAATTGAACTGTGATAATAATAATAAAAATAAGAAATAAAATACTTCTTGATAGCCGACGCTGTCTTGATCAGCCATTTGTTTTTCTTCAACACACATGTTACCTTTTGCTGATGAATTATTCCTATGAGGATCATGAACAAACTTTCCATCTTTCATATCGACGAGAAACAAATCAAACCTGATACTTATTTTTCAATTTTGTTCGTTAAGAAAATCATAATAAATTCTAAAATTTTCTTCGAGATCAACTAATAAATCATGTGAGGATTCAGTCGATTATTTTTATCTTCTTTCTATTTTGATCACATGAGCAAGTAAATTAAAATGACCCGAATCATACAAACATGGTTTTGATACACGTGTACTTTATAATTAATATATACACAAAGAAACGAAAATCATTCTTATAACACTTCAGTACAATAGAAGTCAATTACTCTAAAAAAAAAAATTTATTTTCGATAAAGAAAAATCAAGAAAGAAAGTTTTAACATAATATTAATTAGGATTCAAGTTCATTTGAATTGAACATGTAACATTGACAAATAAAGTGTTACAATAACAGTTTAAATTTACAGATTGGCAAATTTTATGATTTATTATTCAATGTCTTTGTTAGATATAGTTTGATTCTAAATCTAAATCAATTTGATTATAAAATTGCAAAAAACTAATATGATGTAGCGTAATCATATAATATGTGACTTTCCGAAAAGATTTTATTGATGACTATGAAACTGAAGAATATTTATGATCAAGTAAAAAGATTTGCCTTCTTCCATGTAAATTTATTTTTCAATTATTTTTATTGAATGAATTTCACTTTCATATAAATTTTTGTTTCGATGTCATACAAACAAACGACAATGCATAGGAAATGGAACAATTACAATTATCGAGGTCTATAGATCATTTTCATATTTATGACATACACAATCGACACTACATAACATCAAAATATGAGTTGCTTGTTAACATCTCAAATACTGAATAGTTCACATCCAATCGATCTACAAATTAAGATAGAAACAGAAACATTATTCAGACGTTTTTTCTCTCTTTTCAACGAAATTATGTCACTTTTTACTTCTCAACATTTGTTCGCTCCATTCATTGTTCTAGAGAGACTATTTCTATCACTATTTTTTCTCTACAAAGCACAAAAAGAAATCTTCCTTTGTTTTAAATGAAAATGAAATTCATCGATAATTTCATGGATGTTGATCTATATAGAACCAACTGAAATTCATCCGAGAAAAATCAGTTGTATTTCCGTTTTTTTTCTCTATCTAATTGAAGAATAAAAATCTCTGCGTCCTTAAAAAAGACGTTTTTAACGAGTTTCTATTTTTACTCTGCTTAACAAAAAAAAAAGAAATGTGATCGTTGACTACTGCTGTTTGCCGTTATTGTGCTTCTGACACATGTCAATGTCAAATAATAATAAAAATCTCATTTGAGTAGTCGTGTGTCTACGTTTTTATCTAAAAACACACACTTTAAATTGATTTTTCATGTGTATTGTATAAAGTAGAAATGGTCGATTGGGCTACGCATGATCGCTTATATCCACCTGGATATCATGCAATAGACATTCGATATAGACGTATGAGTTCTGATTCATCACTACCTTATTCTGTTGCATTAAATAAGAGTAAGTTTTTGTTCAAATATAAAATATAAACCTAGGTAATTAACAAAAAATCATAGAGCACAATTGTCGCTCACGAGCAAAACAATCAAAACAATTTAAAAATGCAAATATGCTTAGTGATAATCTTCTTCAAGGTCTTAATCCAGCTATTTATTTCTATAATTCAATTTCTGTTAACGAAAGTAATGAAAGGTAAAATGTTTTCATTAATATGAACGGATAGTTGAATACTTATGCAAACTAGAAATTCAAAATTACTTGCATCCTATACTTTAAATATAAATTGGCCTCGTTCAATATGTTGTTTATCTGAAACTGATGGATCATTGATTTTATGCGAACAAGAGCGATGTCGTCTTCTTCTTTTTACATCTCAATTAGTACTTCGATCAACTTGTGGTGGAACACGAGGTGATAATCTTTATCAATTCGATTCACCTTGGAGTGTAGCTACACTAAATGATAATTCATCAATAAATGTCGCCGTAGCTGATACAAATAATCGACGAATACAATTTTTTACTATTGAACATAATGGACAATTTTTATACAAATATGGTTTAGTTACAAAAGAAAAACCTTATTTTATTGCAACAAGCAAACGATATTTTGCTGTGTCATGTGAAAACGGCATTATTATTACCTTCTCAGCGAATGAAAGAACTGAATTATCAAAAATAAATTTCAAGAAAATATCTTCAACGCAAAGTAATATAAATAGTTTTTATTTATTTATTTTGTGATATTTAACGATCGTATTGAATCTATTTTAGATTCATGTGAATTAGCCTATTGTTTATGCATGGATCCTGAAAGTAGTTTCATTTTTGTTAGCAATCCAATCGGATCACCGAATGTGATTCATCAATTGACTATAACTGGTGAATACATTCGTGCTATTAAACTTGATTATAGACCATTTCTTCGAATATCTTCTCTTGCATTTGATAAGCGTAATCGACAACTTGTTATTGCCGATTCACTTAATTCGATTATTTACTCTGTAGAACATGATTTAAATGAAGATAATGTAGAAATTTTATTAAAACGCTCTGATAATCTTAATTATCCACAAGCGTTATGCATTAGTAATGAAGGTCATTTAATTGTCGTCGAATGCAGTGTATCAACAGAGCATACGTTAAAAATCTTTCGATATCATCCATGCATATGTCATTCACGTTTGACGACATCTAGTGTAAAGACAAGCGAAACAACTAGTGTCCGATCAATGATTTATCAACGTTGACTTGAAAAAAAAAACTAGAAACTTATTAGCTTATTTCTAATCACATGGTTGATGTATTTGAGAAATAAAGCTATGGAAAATTTGTATCACTTCATAAAATACAAAAGAACAAAGAAGCCCAGGAGATTCAATCCGACCAGTGGATCCGATCGTTTCCGGCATCGGATCCTATGGATTCCGTTACTTTTCGGTCAGCTCCGTTGAATTCCGACGATTTCCTAACTAACGGATTCCGGTCCGGTTTCCGCCGGAAAAATTCTGTTAAGTTCCGCTAAATTTCGACCCGGAATTCGTCGGAAACCTACGGAACCGATCGGAAATGGTCCGACGAAATCTGGACCGGAATCCGTTAGTTAGGAAATCGTCGGAATTCAACGGAACCGATCGATTCCGACGTACCCTGATTCTCCTGGGAACCATTTTTGATAGATCACAATGGAAATAACGCATGGGAAATTTTAAGTTAAATCGTCTATTCTTTCCTAAAAATTCTTTTTTTTCCTTTTCATAAAGTAAAATTGTAATTAGTATATAAAAATTGAATTATAAAGTTAAGAATTAATTCAATAGTAAATAAATGTAAACGTTTCATCGAAGCGTCATCAATC
Source organism: Rotaria magnacalcarata (assembly GCA_900239745.1). Taxonomy (NCBI): domain Eukaryota; kingdom Metazoa; phylum Rotifera; class Eurotatoria; order Philodinida; family Philodinidae; genus Rotaria; species Rotaria magnacalcarata. The sequence continues at coordinate 33,367 of OENM01001065.1, read as the reverse complement.
GCAAGCAAAAGTAATATGCACCTGCCCAGCACATTATCGATCAGTCGGTTCTGGTCGGACGGGTTATAATTCCCATGTAGCACGCTGACCGGATTCGATCGGTTAATTTCTGGTGAATTCCGATGATTTTCTATTTTTTCTTATCAAATCTGGTTACCGGATTCTCCGAGAACCGCCCAAATTTACATTGCCGGAAAATATCAGATCCCATGATGCGATTGGGGCGTATACGAAGTGATCCGACAATATCCGGTAACGAAACTTTACCGGAATCCGCCGTGCCGCATGACGCTCGATTTCATGGTAGATCCGGCTTAATCAGTCTCACCGGAACCAATCAGATCATATCAGAACCGAACGGTCCTACTCACCGGGTTAAGCCACTTACTAAAACACAGATCTGACCGACAACATCTACAACTAATTACCAGATGCTAAAGGAAGATCCTATAATCCATTCCGACCCTTAGTTAACAGCTCACAAAACCGATGAAAAGCACGAATCAAAAATTGTGGTTCATCCAATAGCTTAGTTATAAACCATCAGTCCACATGAACAACATGAATAAGTATTTATTAATCCTGCAAGAAGTTATCGACCCGAACGAATCTCACTCACCTCGCTTATCATAACTCCAGCCAACATAACTTAATTCTAAGCCCGACTCCTCGTCAAACCCCAAAATCCACAGTCATTAATGACTACCCCGGGCATACAAAACTTCCCATGTACACACACTCTTCTTCCTATATGCAACTCGACAAAATTTAAAACGTGTTACACACGTGCTTCCTTGGTCTGACAACACCAGAAGCATCATTTCAAATCACCAACAAACACTTTTGCGGACGCTCGAATGTTGCTTACACATAATATTAAAATTTCCTCATCCCATCAAACCGCTTTCGGACGTCGCTCAAAATCCTGCTCCATGCAAAAAGGTTATCCCGGAACCATCGAGAATGCTCATCTCAACGATTCTCCATGTCTTAGTGAATTTTTCGATACGTCCCAGTTAAGCTGTGGAGTGATTTTCGTCGAAGGAAACTGTGGCTCCAACCGTAATGAAGGATGCTTAGAATCCTGTTTCATGAAGAAAAGGTACCTTAGAACCATCGAAAATGCTCATCTCAACGATTCTCCATGTCTTAGTGAATTTTTCGATACGTCCCGGTTGTGCTGTGGAGCGATTTTCGTCGAACGAAACTGTGACTGCAACCGTGATAAAAGATGCTTAGAATCCTGTTTCACGAAGAAAATGTACGTTAGAACCACGGAGAAACATTATCCGAACGATTCTGTACGACTGATACAATCTTTTGATTGGTGCAAAATGATCAGTGGGTCGATTTTCTTTGGATTGTTGGTTAACACAATGACGGATTATATAGGTTTAGAATGTAATTAATGGATGAGAACGTAATTGGTGATGTTCCAGAACGACATTCGGATGCATTTTGTATAAATTATTAATTATTTCGATTGGGGGAAAATGGTGTGGGGAGCGATTTTCGCTGAATTAGTGTGACCAATTATTACTCTTTAGTGATGTTCAGAATGATATTAATTGATGAAAAAGTTAGTGGCGATGTTCCAGAACGACACTCAGATGCATTTTCTATGAATTATTATTGATTTTGATAGGTGTGAAATGATGTCAGGGCGATGTTTTTTAAGAACTGAAATGCAAGAAGATAGCGCAGTAAACGGGTTGATGATTTGTTCAATGAATACGATGTATAGTAAGTTGGTTGTGGGTTATTCAAAGTGTGTGTATTGGTGAGTCAGATGTTGTTGTTTTCGGGTTACAATTTTTTTTAGGATGATTGCAGTTGGGGGAAATGCTTGCTGTTGACCTGTTTGAGCGGTGAGGGTTTGGATTAGGGGTGTACAGCTCACGCTCATTTTGAAATCAGCGCGAATGAGCGATCGTGAGCATGAGGGTTTTCAGTTGTCAATAACCAAAGCTGTAGCTAATTTTACATCTTTATAACTAGTGCTACGAACCTCAAAATCACTCGTACTCATTCAACCCCTATAGCTGGTTGTCACTGATGACCGCTCACGAAAATGAGCGTGAGCTGTACACCCCTAGTTTGGATTGTGTCATTATTCATTAGGCGTAGTCGTTCTAGTTGCTGTGCGGGTTTCGGAATACTGCAGTTGATTCAGCTTGTGGTTAAGGAAAGCTCGTGTGAGAGATTTTTTATGAGGTCCTGGTCATCGGAATCTGATGTAATCAGGTGAAATAAGTGCTGAACCCTTTGTAAACCGGGATGATCCGGTAGTCTGGGTCGATCGGTTGCGACAGTATTCGGTTGTATTGTCCGGCAGGAAACGACCGGACCATTTTCCTTTGAATTCCGGCCCGGACCGGGAGCAGAGATTCCGGCGAAATCCCTGTCGGATACTGGCAGATTTGAGTGGTAAACATGCCGACTTCTGGAGTGATCCGTTGCTGGTTCCGATGGGTTCCGGCAGAATCTGGAGGCAGGATCGAGTGTCTCGGGTGCTCGAATATGTCCTGTACTGTTTAAGCTTTGCTACTGGTAGAACTACCCACGGAAAAAATTTCGAGGAAAAAACGCGGTTTATCGCGGTTTTGGAAACTGGGGTTTCAAGCGGTATTTTGAAAACGCGGGAGTCAGACCGTATAGACGTCTCTAGAAAAACCGCGGCTTTGTGAGGACGCGTTTTAAAAAACGCCTAAACGGTCTGATTCCCGCGGCTTTGTTGAAACGCGGCAGAACGAGTTTTCCGTGGACGCGGTGAGACGCGTTTTTGAAAAACCGGATAAATGGTCTAATTCCTGCGTCGTCTAGGACTCACAGTATGACGCGATCAGTAAGACTCGCGGTTGAACCCGTTTTTTAAAAACCGCACAAAAGGTCCAATTCTAAGAGGATACTCTCAACTGTCGAGAATTAGTGATTAACTGAAACCGACCACTCTGCCCTTCGAGGAGCTTTGCCAAAAATCTTGCGTCTAAATCTCTAATTGGAAGACTATTCGCGTGACGAGCGACAAAAAAATATATATATTATATGTAACTCTTTCTTTAGCGCACGATATTCTTTTCGTCCTTACACATTCTTAAACAGCTTCTAATGTGATATATGGAACGTCTGAAAATGTCAGTTGCATGTAGATTATACAGCGTAAACTGGCAAGAGGTGTCGATTTGCACCGGATTATTATCCTTAATTTTAGATAGTAACGCTTATCCAATTAAGACATTGCATTTGTTCAATTCGCAATTAAGTTGGAGTATCTTCTCCATGACTACATTAGCTTCGCTGATTATTTTTTTACTCTGATAGAATTATCGTTGTGTTCATTGAATTGACGGTATCTATAAATAGTTATAAAGTAGTGAAGGATACAGAAATCAAAAAAATGTAGTAAACACAAACAAATGATCATTTTGTGAACATTATTTGTAGCTATTCATTTTCGAATCTTTGTATAGAATACAGCTTCACTTATTTTCAAAATAACTTTTTTGTTAATTTATGATGTCTATATTTGTTGAAAAAAGTTTTTTTTTCAAAAATATCACCGCGTTTCGTGGAACCGCGACTTCCAATGCCACGTTGGCGCACATCAAAGACGCGTTTTCATGAAACTGCGACTAACCGCGCCTAACAACACCGCGTTGGCACACACGATTAATGCGTTTCGTGAAAACGCGACCGACCGCGACAAAAATCACCGCGGTTAGACAGATCATCGCCGCGTTTCGTGAAACCTCAACCAACCACGACTTGCAATACCACGGTAACATGTAGGCGAAACGCGTTCTCTTTGAAACGCGGTGTACAAAACCGCGGTTAATCGCGGTTTTTCTAGGACACCGCAGTGTATCATGGGAGAACCGCGATAACAATAAAATCCCGCGGTTGACCGCGATTTTTTCGAAATTTTTTTCCGTGGGATAGAACATGAAAAAACAGTGCTTATCTTAATTTTTACAGATGATGAACTCTTGAAAAAAATTAAGACTCCTTAATCGAAACAAAATATTTATTGTGAAATACAATCAGATTTCAATTCGTTATGCTTCACAAGTACATACTAAATCATACATTTCTGTACTAGTCTAATGAGTCTATTTTATGCACCCTTAAACGTGAAGAAAGTAAAAAAGAGAAAAACGGCAACCCAAGAGTCTTAATTCTCGAAGCATTTTAAGTCATATGAAAATCAATTAAATTTATCATTATTAGAAATTGAGTTCGCAAATGAATCAAAAGCTTTTAAAACCTTCTTGTACAAAATGTTTTACTACATCATTATTTTTCAAATTATTATTCTGTTCAAGTATCGAATAGACACATTTACGAAGCTTAGCCATTTTAGTGAAAAATGAAGGATAAAAAAATTTGAAACTAATAGTGCAGATAGTAGATACGTTAAGCTATGTAACCAATAGAAAAGATTTATTCCAGTCGCTTTAGTAAATGCATAGAAACATTCAATATTTTGTGCGAAAACTTTTCGATCACCCGTTATTGCCGTTTAGAAATGGATCCTAATAAAAATAGATGTGAGCTCCATGTATTGATACTCTTGTTTATACATTGCCTTTGTAAAAGTGCTAGATAACATAAATACAGAAGCGGCGGAGCGGTGCTTTGCATGGTTGCATCATTATGGATCTATTATTTCAAGTATGAATTGACTTCGTGCTCCAGTGTTTATGCTTATTTTATTTTATCTCAAAAACTTATCCTATGTACGACGGAAACCATCTGATATTTTTTCTGTGGTAGGTTGAAGAAAATAAATAAAAATCTTGTTGATCCTTTTTTAATCTTGTTTATCTACTTTAGTATGATATTGCTCAAGAAGTTTCAAACATTTCCCTCTGTCACTGTGCTTATGCTATTATTGAAGAGAATAATATAAACCATGAAAAGAATTCTAATATTGATTCCGATGTTGATCGAATGTTTAAGCCATTTGATCTTCCTGCTTCGAAAACAGACTGGCAGAACATAGTTCGTCAATTGAAAGACAACTTTCCAACTTATTGATAATATAAAAAGCTGTTTGTATAACTGTTTAAGTGTTTTTGCAAGATAAGCTATGTGTAGTTTTATTAAAAAGAAAAGAATGAAATTATAAAGATACGAAACAACTTGCTCATTAAATAGCTTGTTTAATTCTACAATCCTGACTTTAGCGTGTACAAAATATTTCATACTCAATAATGCATGATATTGTTCTATCTTTGATATAGATACCAATGTAAATGTTTCTTCTTTTCTCTCGTTCCGTGATGTAATCATGATCAACTATCTTTGATGTATATCTATTTCTTCTCTAGACATGGATGATTAAAAAAAGATAGCTTCTGCATAAGAATTTATTCTTGTTACATTTGTCTCGTATTTTTATACTAATAGTTGGTTATAATTCTGCTTCTACCGATAGAATTCTATTTTCCACTTATGGTAGTCCGTATGTTTATATTATGCTACTTTTTCGCTATGTACGAAATTACAAAATTCTGAATTCTGTTGGTGAGGCATTCTGCAGGCCCTCTTGTATTGCTGAATCTCAGCGAAAAGCATATCAGTGCTCATTCTACAATAATAAAATAACATATTGGGACGATATTTAATCGACCAATCGACCGGTGCGGTTTGTTTCATTGTTATACCATGACCACTCAAAGGATTACAGATCACAAGTAAGTTTTCTCGTTCGGTAATGAAATTAAAATGTTAGATTTGGTTGTAATTAACATTTAATCATGAAAGAAATCGGATTACTGTTTGTTTCTCGCATTGTTCTTATTTTCCATCCTGATTTCCACTGTTACTTTGATTTCGAAACCGGAATTCATGGTTAATATATATGTAGTTTGTGAAAGTTCAATTGTATGGAGAGAGGAATGCTCAAACATCAAGAAGTGAAGGATCGTGAAGATAGTAAACTCCAAAAGTATAAAGCAATCTGAGCGCTCAAGTAGATGACTTAAATTTTGATTTTGCTTTCTGTATCAAACACAAAAGATAGCCACTATGTGCATATTAGCAGCAATTTTTCCTAAAAGGTTGAGAGCCACACGATATTCTATTGACTCCGTTGGGGCATCATTATTTGTGACTCTCAAGACGAAGAGAGTACTGCAATGGAACAACAGTATCACGAAGAATATACAGAAACAACTTTATGGGGCTGAGATTGTGTATTTCAGACTATTCGCGTTGTCGTCGTTATTAGTTAAACTAAAAACTGCATGCATTTCTTGTTGTACTCTGAAAAAAGGAGGTTTGCAGAACTCCTCGAAAAGGTTCTATAAATTTCTAAAAGCATCCAAATGTGTCGAAAGTCTCAAAAAAAGGATAAGAAATTCGACAGAACATTTTGAGGGTTCTGTCTTTTATTCAGCAGCAGAACTATCTCTTACAGAACCCTTGTTTAGGTTCTGTACAGCAAAAAAAGGTTCTGTGAGAAAATACAAAACCTTCGCGGTTCAGTACAAAACCATTAGGATATAGTCGAAAACCATTAGAGTTTCGTACCAAAGGTAATGGCTTTGTACTGAACCCCGAAGGTTTCGTATTTTCTCACGGAACCTATTTTTGCTGTACCGAACCTAAAAAAGGTTCTGTAAGAGATGGTTCTACTACTGGGTAAAAGACAGAACCCTGAAAAGATTCTGTCGAATTTCTTATCCTTTCTTTGAGACTTTCGACACATTTGGATACTTTTAGAAATCTACAGAACCTTTCCGAGGGGTTCTGAAAACCTCTGTTTTTTCAGAGTATGTACGGAGAGAATATTCTGTGTGCTGACGCTCATACTAAGACCATCGCGCACGATGTTCTACAGCTTATCCATACAGAACACAAAACCACAAAGACATGAATATAGAAGGTTGGTTTGTACTGGCTCCAGACTGGTGCATCATCCTGAGAACCTGATCTTATGACTTACGAACGCGACTGAGTAAAATATAGACATTGAGTTTCAACAGAACACAACAAAAGATAGCTTAGCCAGTTATATTAAAAAAGGCATCCATTCTCCATTTTAGTTCTAAACGAGAGCCCTTCTCACTTACCGTAGATCTTTGTAGAAAGAGAAGTTGCCGATTTTTCGTGACTCATTATTTCTTACTGTCTAGTTGTACTTTATCTGGCACTAATCGACTTCTTTGAGATACTACTAAAATGTACGTTTTTATGAATCCAAAAGAATCCGATGGTATTGCAGTTAATGAGTTTTGAACATCGATACATAGGACCCGATAAACTTCACGAGTGCTAAATTAGAAAATTTACTACAGCATCGTACATTTGAGGAATTGCAAAAAAAAGTCAAATTTTGACTGTAACCATAACGTATTGATCTCTTTCATTTCAGCTAATTTTTTATTCGAAATAAAGGTGTCGAAAAGTTTCTCATTTCCTCATTATCAAAGGCGATAGAAATTTGCAATTGTAAGAGTTTTGGTGAAAATTGCATCGAAGAATGTTAACATCTTAATTAGCTATAGAATATGAGGGGTCATTTAGTCTTACTGTACTAATACTAAGCAAAGATAAATGAATTCTTTATCTTTAGGAAAAAGCGATCAGTAAATCATTTATCATTATCCTTTAGTATAAAGGAAATTAAAGACTAAGGGTCACCCATATTTTAGAGCAGTTTCTAACGTGCCAACCAGACTAATATCGCTGCTTCCAGCAACCAGTCAAGTTTTCTAGCTGTTCTGACTTGGACAATCAGATTCACTTGATTGACTTTGACAAGTCAAAGAATCGTTTTGTACTCAATCAGTGGAAAACTGCTTGTGAGCCTGATTCTGTACCAGAAGATTGTTAGATAATTTGATTGATATGGTAAAAGTTGTCGGAAAAATTACCGCTTTAGTCTCTTGAGGACTGAAAATGTGGAATTCAGAAACTCTATTTATTGTATTCTTGAGATAAAATATGAAAGGGCTTCAAATAACTTAACAATTAAATTATCCAAAACGATTGCAACTTTTTATAGCTGATACGCATGCTCATATATTTAATCATGTGGAAAATATGTGCATGTATTACTATTATTCGAGCAATTTATTAGATTCATTTAATATTGTTAGATTGAAAACGTTTTTTCTATTGTGAAATACATTACATCTTCAATGCACCAATTCTTTTCTTCTAATGGTAATATACAACACCAACACACCTTATATAAAGTGTAAATATCAGTTTTTTCTCTTTCAATCGTCTATTTGACTACCATATTAGCTTGCAATATACATTGATTTGATGACTTAGGAAGAGTATGGCGCACTATTACTTGTTTTAGCAAATTATGATATATAAGTTGAGTTTTTTCTAAACTTGGAAATCAACTATTTCATAATTTTACATCGTGCTCATCCTATTCATACTCTATTAAATGAGTAGTAGCTCCGACATACTGAATGACATTTACAATCACACCATTTCGTTACATTAAATACCAAAACTCGCTATATTTAGACTACGTAGTTCGATTGCACAGAGTTTTAGAATAATATAACCATCGTTATTGCTCACGCGCCTTTTCTCTATACTAAAGAAATCTACCCAATAATTTTTGACTTTGTTCTCCCCTTCTCACCCGCCCTTGCTAGAACGAAGCGGAAGTAAACGAAAACCTTGACTCAAACCGTCAAACATGCATATTTTCTTCGAAAATATACGGGAGTTTAATAGAATCTGTCTCTTTGGTGTAAAATGATGAAATAAATTCTACTACTCGGTGAAAAACTGCCAAAAACTACTTAACTGCTTCTAACCAATGAAATGTAATCGATCAAGCATGATAAGAAGCATATACCCCCGGTCGTATACGATACAAATACGGCCCGTTTTACGTGCCGTATTTTCCCCTTATAGCAAGGGCAGTAATACGGCCGTATGTTCTACAGAATCCGATAATATTACGTCGGCTTTACGAGGTTTTACGGCTGCTATACGGTGTCCGTGTATGGCCGTAATACTGTCCCTGTTAAAACGTCTTAATACGGCTTAAAATGGCCGTTTTACGACGGAATACGATGCAAAAACGACCGTTTACGGTAATGTTACGCCGGTTTACGGTGGTCCGTTTTGATCGACCTGGGACATACATTTCTTAGGTGTTTTTTTCTTCGTGTGATTCCGAGTGATTCTATTGATTCTGTGTGATTCCGATGATTCTATCGCCATAGAATCAGCTTCCCCCCACCCCCTTGTATAAAATCCTTACTAGAAACTATAAATAGCTCTAACGAGGGAAGGTCCCAAGGTGTGTCCCGGCGATTTTAACGAAACCTACATAGGTTAGTTAGGTTCACTGTTAGTATCTCTTCTATGCAGATTTTAGCTGCCCAGACTGAACCAGTGAAGCTTTGGAAGCAGAATGTTTTTCCATGTCAAACCCTGAGGGGGAACGCAGACACTTTTTCGACCGAAACAAAATCACGAAGAAAATCTTAAAATGTTGATTATTCGGTTTGGTCTTCGCTATTCATTTAAAATATACAATCAGTTATGATTTACATTGTACCCTGATTAGTAGAACCTCGACCAAATCATATCTAAAAACTAACAGTTTTCTGATAATAACACTTTCTAAACGCTTGGTGATTGAAAATTATTTCGGTCAAGAAATGTATGATTTGCTTGCATCTTAAGCATGATATAGGTTATAATATGGAGAGTTAAATAAGTAAAATCATGCAATCATCTATATATTAACTGCTACGCTAGTTCTTTCAACCAAATGACAAGTACAATAAAATAATAGTCGATTTTTTTCGATAAATTATAGTTAAAACCAACCGATATAGAACTGACTGTTCAGATCGACGAAGGTATATATCGACATACACAGCATTAAGCCTACACAAAACAACCGATAATATACAACGTTTCGATGGATATTATTTTCATCAATGGAAGTATTTTTAACAGAAAATCTGTGATCGCTTAGCGATTGATGAAATTAACATTGACATTGCTGCTCGAAATAATATATTCAAAATTCATTCTTTAATTCATAATCAGCTGACAGCACGAAAATTTTCATCTATGATTAAATATAGTTGGTACTCAAGTGGTTATTTACTAGATGATCCAGGTTCATTTCAAAATGCACAAGATGTTTGTTTTTCATTTGATAATGATCTTTACTCTTTTTTTGAATGCGATGACTTCGCTTTTATTCGCTGTAGTCATTGTAGTTGTATACTTTGTTTCTCGAATTTTTTTGTCCTTCACCATAAACACTAATAAAATATCACGTGAATTAACTTCGCATAAAAGAAAACGCTCAAAAGAAAAATAATAAAAATACCCCTAATTTATCCTCATGCTGCGCATCTCAATATATAGATTCATCGATGGGAACATTCAGTTCTATATCGGTTGGTTTTAACTATAATTTATCGAAAAAAATCGACTATTATTTTATTGTACTTGTCATTTGGTTGAAAGAACTAGCGTAGCAGTTAATATATAGATGATTGCATGATTTTACTTATTTAACTCTCCATATTATAACCTATATCATGCTTAAGATGCAAGCAAATCATACATTTCTTGACCGAAATAATTTTCAATCACCAAGCGTTTAGAAAGTGTTATTATCAGAAAACTGTTAGTTTTTAGATATGATTTGGTCGAGGTTCTACTAATCAGGGTACAATGTAAATCATAACTGATTGTATATTTTAAATGAATAGCGAAGACCAAACCGAATAATCAACATTTTAAGATTTTCTTCGTGATTTTGTTTCGGTCGAAAAAGTGTCTGCGTTCCCCCTCAGGGTTTGACATGGAAAAACATTCTGCTTCCAAAGCTTCACTGGTTCAGTCTGGGCAGCTAAAATCTGCATAGAAGAGATACTAACAGTGAACCTAACTAACCTATGTAGGTTTCGTTAAAATCGCCGGGACACACCTTGGGACCTTCCCTCGTAAGACGGCGGAAAAGTAGGGGTCGGTCCAACTGGATCCGACAACAACAACGGTGCTATGGACAACATTTTCGAGCTTGCTGAAGCTGTCGCTTATTCCCACCCATTGTGTTTCCATATAAATTCGTCTTAATTCGTTTGTACGTTCATTACCAACAAAATCTATTGTGAATGCTGTTGATCAATGTATTGGGTATTACAGTGTGACGAATCAATCGACGATGGTCAATCATGGTTATCTTTTGTCGCACGATTGGTATTGCCGCAATAAGTGTAATGACAATTTGTTTATGTCAAAATCCTACATTGAATACTGCAAGTACAAGTATCCGACGCAAGCTCTTACTATAATTGAGTAAGTCTTTGACAAACTCGAAAAATCAGCGTCACAACCAGAAATCTCGTGTCAAGCCAAAGATAAAGCCTACTTTACTGGCTCTCAGCTATAATGTGTCTTCAAAATCAACACAAGAAATTAGGGTAAACACTCATTTCAACCGAGCAAAAAGAAGTAGGGGTGTACAGCTCACGCTCATTTTGAAATGAGCGCGAATGAGCGATCGTGAGCATGAGGGTTTTGAGTTGTCAATAACCAAAGCTGTAACTAATTTTACATCTTTATAACTAGTGCTACGAACTTCAAAATCACTCGTACTCATTCAACCCCCATAGCTGGTTGTCACTGATGACCGCTCACGAAATGAGCGTGAGCTGTACACCCCTAAAAAGAAGACGTTATTTATGTCCATCAAAATCTAGACGAAAAGTTCGACAAACTTGTCATAATTGTGAATAAGATGTCTCCGTCTCGCATTCTACCCTTTCTATCATGGATCTCTAAGATAGCCCAAAAATAAAAAAAACAACATGATTTCACAAATTTATTCTATTTTGAAAATGGCAAATAAAAGAAAGAGTTGCTTTTGAGATAATTAACTAAAGTCAACTAATGAATAGGAAGTATACTGGGATCGATTTGACGAGTTGTCAATCATAGCCTTCGTAAAAATCAAAACTTGCTCACTAGCATAGTTCTTTTAAGTAAAATTTTTAAAAAAACAACTTTGAATCTCATATTTATTCTCGATAGATACGTATCGAATTTTTTTCAACTTTAATCATGATGATGATGCTGATAGAATTTTGACCACAGTTAAATACGCATACGAGAATTTCTTATTTTTTGTTCATCAAGATTCTTATATCACAATGAATCTTTACGGCGAACAAATTACGGAAGCATAATGAAAAACAAGAGAGTAGTAATTATAATTATAAATGTACTTCACAACGCAGTGAAAACTGTGCGAAGCATTTATTTTTTCATCAATATTCATCATTGTTCAGCTCGAATTATCGGAAAAAAACAAAGATTCAACACTTCATAGAAAACAAGAGCAGAAATAAATTTATCATTAAGAGATCCCATAAAAAGAGATCACACTAGGTGTGATTACTATATCGTTTATCGGACAGAGATATGTTGTGTGTGTGATGATGACGATTAGAAATGGTTGGAAGTGATGAGGAAGAATTCTTTGAATGATTTTTATGAATCATCATCAAAGCAGTTGTTGCGGAAGATGGTGAAGTTTTATTAAGAGTTGGAGTTATATGACCACTAGATGGTGGTGTCGAAGTTGATGAAGAAGGAAAAGCACCCATCGCTAATGAATTGTTAGATACTGTTCGTTGATGTGTTAGTTTAGGGGAAGACAATAGATCAGCATGAGATTGAGAACGACCGAATTGAATGTTTCTTGTTCCTAATTTCGACAATGTCGTTGAGGACGAAGGAACAGATGGGGTATTCGATGTTTGACGTATTTGACTAGAATCAGTCAAAGACGATGTCTATAATATATCAGCATAATTAGATATTTGAAAGAATTTTAAAATAAGTATATTACTCTATCATTGTGTTTCATTTGTAAATGACTATTAGGCGAAGTAATATTTGATTCATTTGCAACATTATTTGAACGTCTCGATGTCTATGATGAGAAACTTTATTAGTAAATAAAAAAAATTCAAATCAACGCTCAACCTTAAGAACATCAGTTGTCAATCTATTTGTTTTGAAATTTAATTTATTTCGATCAACAGTTGCTCGTCGCTCTAGTGTATTGCTTTTAGTTTGATTGGATGTTGTCTTAATTTGATGATCAAGATAATCTTGTTTAGATGAAGTTGAATGTGACACTGTTTCTGATTCATCGTTTGATATTGATTGCAAAATTATGTCATTACTAGCCGCATTTAATTCCATTGTAGGATTATTTTCTAAATTTGTTCGGCGTCGTTCATTTTCAGCTTGAAATTCTTTCATCATTGTTATTATATCTTTAGTTGGTCCTTTATCTGATCGACCCTGAAAAACAACAACAGAAAGAAAATTGATAAACAAAAGAGTAATATTCTAATTGAAATTCACTGTTAGCCATGGATGTACAGTTAATTCACCCATTGTTCGACGGTGAACTGTATCATAAACAATCATTCCTTGTAAAAAATCAAGTCCTAGTCATGAAATAAAATTTAATCAAATAAGAAAATAATTATTTTTTATGCAATTGAAAAACCTTCAGAAGTTAAATTTTTGAATCTTTCAGAATCATATCGAAGTTTTGTTGAACGAATGATTTCAAGTAAACGTCGTTCATCATTCGCAATATATGCATGACGACCACAAATTCTATTTTAATTCTTATCAATCAACATCTATCAAAATAAAACTCAAAGACTTACAAATAATACATTATAATTCCCAAGGCCCATACATCACAAAGAGCACTATAGTTTTTATTTTCTAGTATTTCCGGTGCCATGTATCTATTTAAAATTATTAATCTTGCTTTATATAAAGAATCAACAACTTACAAGGGAGTTCCACAATATTCATTGAAAAGTGAATCAGTATTGGTGATACTTTTTTTTGAACTCAATCCAAAATCAGTAACCTTCATTTTTTCAATATATATTCAAAATTCTTTTGGAACAAAAATAAAAGGAACGTACTCGAATATCGAATTCATCTGTTTTACTGGTTGGAGTATTTTTTAACAAAATATTTTCTAGTTTAAGATCACGATGTACAATATCTAGAAGAAAATAGAACAACATAGAAAAATAAATAAACAAAAAAACTTTCTTTAACCCATTTTATGTAGGTAATACAAAGCACTGACTAATTTTGACATAATTTGTTTAATGGTTTCTTCGGGTAATGGGCCAATTTTCTTTACATGCAGACCTAATTCACCACCTTCACACAATTCCACGATTAAATAAAGATTCTAAAATTAAAACAGACGATTTTTATTAATTACTCATGTTATTTCAATCGAACTAAATCGATCATTTTTTCTCTATGAATATGAGATGAATCATAAACGAGGAACAACTGAACAACCTGAGAGGATTCAAGTACTTCATGAAGTTGAATTAAATTCGGATGATTAATTTCTTCTAATAATTTTACTTCGTTATCAAGGCTTATTGCTTTGATCTTATTTCCAGGCTAAAATAAAATATTTTTAATCAATAGCAATAAATAAAAAATTTTACCTTTTTCGCAATAGTCTTCATTGCATAAAATAAATCTGTTTCTTTGTTTCTAACACGATAAACAGTTCCAAATGAACCTTCACCTAATTTATTTGAAATTTCATATTTTGTTTCAAGTATTCCATCATCATAAAGACGTGTATGAGTTATCTGACGGGTTGATAGAACGGAAAATTGTTTATGCGTTCCTTTTGACATTACACCATAAACGTCGGTCAAAAGCACTGAAAATAAGAAGAAAAAAATATGAAATTCTAGCCTGTTTAATCCATTACTAACAACGTCTTTGATGATGAATGATAACAACAGTAAAGGATGTTTGACGACCAAAACATTCATTAACTTCTCCTAGGTAAACAAAAATAAAGAAACCTTATGAGTTGAAATTTTCTTTGGTAAGAGAGAAAAAGAACTTGAATTGGTCGCAAGGATTGTCAAATTCTTTTATACGGTAAAAGCAAAATAAAGAATTTATTTTTCTGAGTGAAAGCGTCATCATTCATAAAAATAATCGTTGTTCGTATAGTAAA
>OENM01001065.1:0-18298 GCA_900239745.1 Rotaria magnacalcarata | reverse complement strand
ATATATATATATATATATATAGATTATTAAAGAAATCAAACTATTCTACGTAGATGTCGAAAGAAATGAAAAATTCAAAATAAAGTATATTAGTTAAATAGAAAATATATAGAATCGATTGATATTCAACAATGAATTGATCTATGCATACGTTGAATTGTCTAAGATAGATCTACTTCATTTCTATGTTGTATAATTCTATTAGTGTATATGTTGGAGGGGAAATTAAAATTTTAATCTCATCTAGTGCAAATTAAAATTTTTTGTTTTTTTTAAATAATTTTCGATTTTTCTGAAATAGGTAAAAATGTACTATTTGTGTGATGGTGTGAGCCCGTACTAATCAAACCCTCACTCGCACTTATATTGTGTATTCAAACTGACTTTGTACAGCTACACTCACACAGATGATTCACATTCGCACAAACATTCCTGTCCAGACCTCAAGACGAATATTCATTTTTATCTATTTCCGAAAAATCGAAAATTATATAAAAAATATAAAAAATTTTAATTTGCCCTAGGTGAGATTAAAATTTTAATTTCCCCTAGGGGAAATTTAAATGGCCCTGAATTTTAATTTCCTCTCCAACATATACAAGAGCAACTTCTACGACAGAACCCATTCGATTGTTCTTCATGATATGACTCTTTTGACATCAGAACAATGAACTAATCGGAATAAGAATCGGTTAGAAAATATCTACTTGTTTCTTATAATTGAAAATCAAAAGGATATATTTATATATACATTGATTGCAAGCTAGAATACTATGTGAAAACGTTTTATGCGAAATAGAATCTAAAACAGTACATATTGTGCTATTTAGTATATTGGTTTCATTTTTTTTAACATTTAGCTAGTTTCTTAAATATTAATTTGACAAAAAGAGCACTGAAGAGAGTGAGATAATATCTGAATATTGCTTAGTGTAAGAAAAAGCTGTGAATTTATGTGTATTAGTACTTCTGTTTTGCTCAAACACATAGATTTACAGAGAAATATTTCTAACGAAAACAAACACCATTGGCAATATTTTTCTCTTTGTTTTTTTTCTTCTAAAGTAAAGAAGAGAAAGTAATGGTATTGCTCACTTCAAACTAAGAAAACGTTATTCAAAGTCTCTGTGTTGAAATCAGTATACTACTTTAATTGATGTAGTCGACACTGAAACAAATATGTAATCCGATATTTATAACGAGATGTCAAATTTCTTCTCGTTGTTTCAATCAAAAGATTCTTCTTCAACGTTACAATCATGAGGAATTTTATTTTATATGACGCGTTTCTTGTTCCATATACTCATTTCACTCAATATTTTACATCTTGTTTATCAGTATATGAAAATACTTTGATTACGAGTATCTTTAAATCGCGAATAATGTCTTTCTTTCTCATGAAACATCAGAAAAAATTAATTCACAAAATAATCATTTTCATACTTTTTGTTGACATATCGATTTTTAAGGATATTATCAAATTTTCCTACACACACTATTTCAGAGATTAGATTAAAACATTTGGACTGCCTTGATTTCAAATGCATTCATCTTAAAGTCATTCAAATACTACATAATTAGAGTTTCTCTTCAAAAATTATAGTCTAAATTAGAATCCTAAAAATAGTATTCGTTCAGCTATCATATTTTCTTCAAAGAATGAATCATGGAAAGTCTTATGCGGGCATAATACTATACTCTCTATGATCTTGCTCGTTAGATAATTGCCAATGGAGGAATATTTTCAGTAATTAAAACTGTAAAATTTCTAATCCGATAGTATGTAAGTTTTGACGGTGAACTAATTGATATTGGAATTTCCTAAAACGTTACATAAAAAATGAATCTGATTCTCTCGAAATATTGAGTTTACGATAGGACTTCACTGAGGTACATCAACTGTACTTACAAATTATACATGAAATGACATTTTAGACGGTGAAATGAATATTGATTTTTATATATTTCAGCGTGATTGATTAAATCTAATATTTTAATATTATTAACTTTGTAAATTAAATACTGAATCGATTTCATTGCATTTTATTGATTGAAATATCTTTTCTTAATCAATAATCTCCACGTGAATGAAAAACTATATATATATCAGTTTCATCATCGAAATCTCATTTTTTTCCCATGTATTTGACGTAAAATCATAGATACTGTTGTGGTATTCTTGAAACTTCTGAATTGATAATGAGAACTATGGATTGTCTAAGAATCTTACAACTTAGGACAGATATATCTATCTATAAATGAATGTCTATGACTTCCTAATGCCACTGTTCTCTTTCTAGCACTACTGTGTCAAGTCGAATTCCTTCATTTATTTTATTTTTATTTCTTGATAAACTGGCCTTAGAACAAAATTCAACAAAATGATCATCATTTTAAAATATTATACTCTTTAGGTAAAAATAAGCGAAAATTTTCTCGTATCTATTATACTAGTTCAGAGAAACTACTCTATTTTCAGAAGTATTTTTCTTTTAATTACCTTTTGTGCAATAGTTATATCAATTTTAATATCAAATGGACGAGTATTGAACAATTTTTCTGTTAAAATATAATGTCAACCGAATATCTATGGTATAAAGGACATTCCATTATATTGTATACCGTAGAACACAATAATTGAAAGATGATAATAAATGAAGAAAAATATGGTGTAATGACTGAAGAACATAGAACATCTACTTCAATGAAAATATTATTTCCTTATTAAAACAAATAATAATTAATCAAATAATGAACAAATTTCTAGGATGAATTATTCTTTCTTCAAAACTTAAAGCTATAGAAACATTTCACGAAAAACTAAACTAACGTACTTTCAGACACAAAACTAACATAATATTCATCATTTCAAAAATAAACTTTCATCGGAACTATGGAACTCAATTTTGCAAATAAGAAAATTTACGAAAAAAGTAAAAGAAAAAGAAAAGTTTGCTTATATTATATTAAAACAATTCTTTTTTTTACTATTTTGATACGTACACTAAGTGTGTTTATAAACAAATATTGCTATGTTTATATATCATAGGACAATGCATATATATTTGAGCAATTACCTTTCGTCAGCGTATATCAAAAAAATAAGTTTTGAAAAAACCTGATTAATGAAGAGAGAATCGTTAAATATGAAATAATAATATATGTATATAAATGTTAATATCTATGTTGTGACATTTTATTCCGTTAAAAGTCCCACAAGTGTCGATCTGCTGAATCGTTTTTATTGTTACTTTTCATTGCGTTATTTTCCTGTTGACACACGACAGCAAACCCCACCGACAATTTCCGTTCGATCGATCGATCTGACAGAAAGAGAAAAAAGGTGTATGTTAAAAGGCTTCGTGACTCAATCATAACCTTCACACACATTCATAGATCATCTTCATAATCACAAATATTTTCTTTTTTCCGTTACCTTAGTTACACACCATCAACTCTTTCATTCATATTAAATTAGGTAAACTATTTAATCAATAAGTGAAAATATCATTGTTTCTGTAATTATAAATTATATATGTTTCTTTAAATTGTGAAAGATATAGATGTCACTTTTTCTTTAGGGTTGTTTCAAGAGAAATTTTAATTTTATCGCAATTATTAGTATCTATGAATTTCTATATGTATATATATATATATATTCATGTTGTTGAAATTCAATATGAACTATCAAAATGATGACTAGAGAAATTTCTATTGGCTAGATATATCTAAAGTCATACAAAAGTGAGTAAAAGTCGCAGAATCAAATCTGATCTAGTTTACTTTCTGTGGAATAGAATTCGTTGTATTAAAATGAATTCTGACGTCGACGGTCTTCTTGAATTTCTTCTTTATGTTGGTCAAGCAAAACGAACATTTCGTACAGGTTGGGTATTGAGTGGAGTTGAAAAGGTTGAAAGTGTGGCTGATCATATGTATCGAATGGCTGTTATGTCACTGCTGTTACCCACTGCATCAGAAGAATCAAAAGTTCGTTGTATGAAATTAGCGCTTGTACATGATTTAGCTGAATCAGTTGTTGGAGATTTAACTGAATTTGATGGAATACCTAAAAGTGAAAAGCATCGAAGAGAAAGTGAAGCAATGCTCTATTTAACAAGTTTATTACCAGCAGATGTTGGAAGAGAAATATTTTCACTTTTTAATGAATATGCTGATCAAAAAACAAATGAAGCAAATCTTGTTAAAGACTTAGATACATTTGATATGCTTTTACAAGGTAAATGTTCTAAGGAATTCTTATGATTTTTATTGTCGAAAATTTTGTTGTTTAGCGTATGAATATGAAAAGCTTCAATGTGAAGATGGATTCTTAGAAGATTTTTTTGATAGTTCAATGAATAAAATAAAAACAAATATTGTACGAAAATGGCTTCAACAATTAGTAGAATGTCGATCATCAGGAAAACTATTCAAGTTACCTTCTGATTCAAATCTTAATACAATGCTTAAACATATTCTTTACGATGAGCAAGGTTTGTTTTTGTTTTATTTTGATGATATAGAAAATCTTCGATTTCAATTAATAGGAACATTCTTATATAAACTACCATCATCTACTCTTCGTGAAAAATCAAATCGTTTTGTTTCAAATAAAAATAAAACTGACACCTCATCGTTGGATACAACTGAACTTTTGACGAATCTTGTCAAAGATATAAAAAAAATAACATAATTGAACGTTGATCTTTCCAAAACAATCTAAAAAAAATAATAATTAGAATTGCAAATTGATTTTTTTTTTCTTATTTGGTTTTGTTCATATTGACAGTTAGTGATGGGTATCTATATTATCATTATATATTGTTCTATTGTACAGTATTACTAGTTTTTTATTTTCATCTTGTGCATAATAAAAACAAATCATAAATTAAATACTATTAATTCTTTATATTTTTAGATTGAGAAGTTGCACTTTTAATCATAATATAGAAAAATAAGATAACTCATAAGAATGTATAAAAATTGAGTATCTCAAAATCACTAAATTCAATGCAAAATTTCGGACAATAGTTATTATGAGGGAGTTTTCGATAATGAAAAACATTTTCTCTACTTTGAATTTCTTTATCGATCTAATATAAATATTTCAGAATATGATCACATAATTAAGGTTTATGATATACTTCTAACATCATTAATTTTTACTTTGTTACATTTTTCCTTTTCAATTTTAAAAGTAGATTTTTCTAAAGCTAGGTTGGGTTTCACATTAGACAGCAAAGGTTTTTTTTAGAAGTATTAGACGATTCAAATCTAAGAACGAAGACATTAAAGCATAGTCATGATCATCATCGATAAAAAACGGGAGAAAATTCGATTATACTAAAAGGAATTGTTACAGTTTTTATTACTAGTAGTTGATCGTTTATAGACAATTAATATTTCTATTTCATTGAAAACAGTTTCTTCCTGTGAATTTTCATTGCATTATTTTAGTGTATGTAATATATATTGATTGTTCAGTAATCAACCAGATTATAATGTTCTCATGTCATTAAAGTCAGGTGAATCATCATCGAATTCAATGAAAGAATTTTATCAAACATTTGACACTTGTTGCTCTACACATACTAGAAATGCAGCATTTGAATCAGTTTATGATATTGCCGAAATAAATCATTTCTATTCACTTGTTAAATTGACCGATACTGTTCGATAATAGATTTTATTATATTTTTTTGTTCACTTTTATATTAATCGTTTTTTCTTATTTATTCAAAAATTCATAGGAGAGTTCTCTAACAGTAAGAATATATTTTGAATAATTATTCTAGACGAAGAAATGATTGATTATAAGAGATTAACAATATTTTAACATTTACACATGCAACAAACAATGAAGAATGTTATCGAAAAGTTAAACTGATTTTGTGATGGTATGTAAATCATATGAATGAGAATATTTTCTGACAAATATTGTTTTATGAAATGTAGGATCATGATTTTTCGTATAAATCATACTTTAAAAATGATTAGTCGTAGAATTTTGATAAAATATTTTAGTAATTGAGAATTCAAAAAATGACCGGTGACGAAAAAGTTATAACACCAATCTATATCTAGTAGCAGTGGCGTATCCAACAGGGTAGCAATTGGGCAATTGCCACCCAAACGAAATTTTATTGCTACCTATTTCTTTTTTAGTACAGGCAATTGCCCATCGTAAAAAAATAAGAAAATTTGTGTACAGTTAAAGATTTAAGGACTGTTTTCTTTCAACACACTTGCTCGCGGCGAGATTTAATCAAGTGATTTACAAAAATCAATCTACAATGTCTTCTAGCTAAAGAATGATCACCATAATAATAATAATTCATTGATATTTACTGGCAAAATACTCTCTATCTCTTATACACTCAAATTTGCTAAAAATAAAGGTGGATAAATGTTCAACAGTCTTTCTATTTCTACGAACATAATTCATATGATACAGAAACGCCTGAATCAATCTAAATTAAAAAATTTCGCAACATATGTTGCAACATGATTCGTGCAATGTAGAATTGAAAACGTGAGCAAATTATATAGAAAATGAAAATAAAATTGGTTGTGCAAATGACAGTGTTTGAAAACGTTTTCACAACTTATTTCAGACAATAAAAGTACTACATTAGTAATGAAATGACAATATATGTAGTTCACAGGATGTGCATATTAGTGAACAGTACAACTAAGAAAAATAACTTTCATGATTGAGAATTTGTTGAAAATATAGATGGAACAATGCTTGTTGCTTGTCATTGTCCAATGTAAGAGAACAAACTAATACGTGTCATTGTGTGATCGATGAAAGAAGATTAACTGAGCTTTTTTATTGCCTAACGAAAGAGAAGGAAGAGACATTGGTAATTTTTCGGCGAAAAAAGATAAAATAATACTCGCCCTCACCCACACCCTTCTTCAAATAAAATATTCAAATATATGAAATTGAAAAATAGATTTACGAAACACGGGGGAAAGCAGCGAATTCATCGGTTAACGTCGGATGACTACAACTTTCTCTTCAAATACACAACGACTTCTGTAATGCGCATAATTGTTTTAAATTATTGCCCTCTATTGCTACTCATTATAAATAATTTAGCTGGTGAATTGCCACCTACTTAAAAAATCCTGGCTACGCCACTGTCTAGTAGAGATATTCAATATGATTTTTCATTTACAAATATACTCAATTTCATCACTCGCGGATTTCCAGAGATTACATATAATTCAATTTTTCAAAATTTGAATAGTTTCATAGAAAATTTTAAATCGCGAGAAATTTTGAACATACTCATTCTTATTATCTCAATAATAAAAATTAGTATTGACAAAATTGATCATTAGAATATAGCAAAGCTAAATTTTAAATAAATATCAAATGAAATTAATCTTGATACAATCTTGAAAGATTAGTTTTCATTCAAATATAAAATGATTAAAGGTTTTTTCATATTGATTTCAATATTTTTCTATTAATAAATGCGAAGCGGGTGTAACAGTTCTCAGATCTAAGTTCAGATCAAATAAGCGAAAGAACTATTCGGGCAGATAAGATCAGATCTAACAACTGCTAGGATCTACACTGGAATGATGTCTATATCGATGTAGGCGTGTCCTATGTGATCTGTTAGAGCAGTTCAGATCAGATCATGAGAACTGTCTGAACAGTTCTTTTGATAGGAACTAAAACTGAACTGTCATACCCCTAGTAAGAAGATTAATAACCAAAACTATAGTTTGACTCATAGGATTTATTTTTATTTGATACAGACATTGATTTTTATCAAAATGTTCTAACACATCCTTTTAAAAACATACTGATTTATTTGATACTTTTTTTAAATAAGAATTTAAATATAAATTATATTCAATATCATTTTTGCTATGATAGCTATATATTCACTTATGTCAGTTTAGTTCAATTCAAGGTAAAGTAAGAAAAATATAAATGATAATGCTTTTTTTCGATTAATATCAAAATCAAAAATTGACTTCAGTCTGAAGAATCAAAGTGGTTTATTAGAGCATCGTACAAAATCAAGAAAAATATTGTGAAACAACATGTTGATCAGGGTGGCCAGATCTTCTGAAAAGTAGGGAAAATTTCTGAAATTAGAAGTCCTTTCTGAATTTCTTCTGATCTTCTGATTTTCGTACTATATTCTGATTTTTCCTGATTTCAATACTTTCTTCTGATTTTTTTCCGAATTCGAAACTATTTCAGATCCCAGTTTTGCTAGTGTAGTTCAGTACAATTATAACACATTACTATTATAGATGTATATTGCGGCACCTTGTTTTTCTCAATTATTCGTTGGTAATTTCTGACTTATATAGGCAACTTCAGCTACAGCAATGCACTAGAATTTGATAAATTTCTTTTCTTGATTTCGAGAATCTTATCTAATTGAACATTCCGCAAATGAAAACAAAATTATCTATTGGATGATATTAATATGGTTGAATTTGATTGTGAAGAGAAACAAATCGAAGTAAATTAATTAGCCACAGCAATATCATTTCGATATATAAAGGAAAAAAGGAGTTTTTCGTGAAGATTCGTTATCGATTGATGGATATTCATCTTTATAGTGACAAATCTTTGGAAATGAAGTACCAGTCAATGACATAAAAGTAGTGGAATAGTTAATGCCAACATATTATACAGAAGTCGCTATTTCACAAAAAATGATTTTTCTGATAAACCTTTGATTTTACTTAAAAAAAACTTTCTGATCGTTTTCTGATTTTTACAAAAAATTTCTGATTTTTCAATTTTCGATCTGACCACCCTGATGCTGATAGTAGATTATCAGTAGATGTTCAAATAGCATAACAGAATTTCTCAAGTTTGTTTAATTTTTCTTTTCAAAATTTAGTAGTGATCAGTAAAACATCGTCGTTAATAGTCTGATTCAAATAAATTGCCGTTGAAGGATTGAACAGAACGATAGAACATGAAGAATAATTTTACCTGCTGAAACACAATATTCATGTCATTTTTCAAGGCAAAGATTTTCATATAAAACTGAAAAATCAGATATCCGACGATGAAAAATAATAACAGAGTTTTTTTTCTTCTTTCTAGTTTATTTCAATCGAAAATATTTTCTTTTATTGAACTTTTGAATTTTTATTTCCAAAAGAAAATATTTAACTATTGCATTTGT
The DNA here is from genome assembly GCA_900239745.1 of Rotaria magnacalcarata. Classification (NCBI taxonomy): domain Eukaryota; kingdom Metazoa; phylum Rotifera; class Eurotatoria; order Philodinida; family Philodinidae; genus Rotaria; species Rotaria magnacalcarata. Next base: position 9,119 of record OENM01001065.1, on the reverse strand, counting down.
ATACGTGTCGACGAATAATTTGCTTTGCTTTCAATATGATTCATCCAGAAGGTGAGTAGTGGTTTCTTTCTTATTGAATCAAACATAGCTAAAATGTTTGTCTTGAAGTGTGTCATAGAAAACATGCTTATATTTACTGCTATTTCAGATTGTAAATACTAGATAAACGTGATAATGTTTCTATCAGGACTTATTTCATTAAAATCTACATTATCATTATTTGTTCTGTTGATTGCTGTTGGCATTGGATCATTTCTTTATTTAACATTAAATACTGATTTTGAATCCCAACCTCGTACATTATTTCGTTCAGGTGGTTCAGATCCATTGAAAACATCCATTTCAACTGAAAACTTAAATCAAATAATGAACACTGCTCGTCAAGCATGGTCTATTGTTAATAATAAGTAAAAATCTAAATTTTCAACCAAACTTATATTTTATGATTATTTTTCAACTCTAATTTTTAGTCGCGCTATTGTTGATATACAAACATCATATGGGAATGGTATACCGCATCATATAACTGATCCATTTGAACTTCAATCATGGGCATCACCACCTACTTCTTATTCTTCTACTATTAATGTTTATAATCTTTTAAAACAACGTGTTGTTCAATTTACTTATGCTCTTCAATTCACATACGGCGGTTCATTAGATGGACAAGGTGCCTATTTAGATCGTGTGACAGTTATTCCATCACGTATATCAGTTGCGTGGGGTTTTACATTTAATGCCAGCATTCAAATTGCATCTGTACATAACGTTGGTACACGCGATGATCCGATTGCAGCTGTCAATCTTGAATTGCATTATCGATTAGCAGGACTTAATGTAGTTGAAAGAACAGAATCTTTTCATGTCAGGGGTGATGGACAATATACACATATAAATGCGTGATACCTATATATATATATTAAACTTTTTCAATAAAAAGTAATGAATTCATTCATTTTATATTTCTTAGATAAACTACAATTGCTTATAATTATTTTATCTTATTTAAAATCTATTAAATCAATAATAATTTTTATAAATCCTACCAATTATGAATGAATACCACAGAATTGAAAATGAATATTTAGTACAGATTATTCATGGTATAGCAATTAGAAATTTGAAGGAACATCAACATCAGTGATTCGAATATTACTATGACTAACAGGAGAACAATCTCAGAGATGTTATTATACATATAAATTGCATCAGACATTGAAGAAAAAATTGAAACAGTAAATCGTTATATCCAATATTAGTTGATAAATTTCAGCACATTTTTGAAATTTTAGTGTGATCGTAATGTGGGAACATTTTTTTTTATTGATATATTAAACTACGAGTCAGACTCAACATAGATGATAGAACATAATGAGATATGAAACATCTAAAAAAGATAATTGCTATTTGCATCTTTGAACATGAGTTATTTGTATGTTGCCAGTTGCATGGTATCCTTAGACATGATAAATAACGACAACTTTAATCATGCTATTTTGCCTTAAGATGACATTTCCTATAGATACATCGTAATAATCGGTAGAACGTCATGAAATTTTTAGGATGAAAACAAGATGTTCTTTCAGAGATATGAGAATACTAAAATGCATTCATATTTTACGAAGACTACCAGAACTTTCTGCTATTTACGACTTCATAGCTCAAGAATAGATCAGTATTTTCAGCTGAAGTTCTCATGCCTTTCTTCTACTAACTAGACTTGTCTATAGGATATATTTCATATCAAAATGTCATCACTCAATATGCTGGTATTCATCATACTTTAAGGCCACCCCTCCCCTCAAAAGTCGATTTTCGCCAACGAAAGTCCAAATCGGCTGAAATTTTCAGGATATGTTAGGACTGGAGCGGGTAGCCTACGATAAAAATGTCAGTCCGAAATATTCAAGTTTAAGGAAGTTATAAAGTGAATACTGGTTAAAAATGACCCATTTCCATCCCAGTTATTTTGCCTTCAACTATGTTTTTTACCATTCGATAGAGCATGCAAAGATGCAGGGCATCTCGTGCTTTGATTTTAAAAAAGTCCATTCTGTAAGTCAAAAAATTTTCCACAATTCAAAGTCCTCGAAAAAAAGTCAAAAAAGGGTGTGGGTGTGTGTGTGTGTGTGTGACGGCATAACGTCACCTGTATTATGTGCTGATACTAATTATGCTTGTACAATGTACATATATTTTCTCAATATAATTTCTTGATTCTTATTGTCTAACTACTACCCGCGTTTTTTACGACTGGCGTTTCTTTCTTTTTCATTAGCTTGTGACTTCTCTTATCTGTTAGTTGGTCCTATTATAATCAACTCCTTTTTCTTCTACGTGACTCTAAAACTTCTTCTGGAAGTCTTGTCAAATCGTACAACTTATCCTTGTTGCATCTACTGTTTCATTGATTAATTCTAATCTATTAAATAAATTAGTGAATTCTCATTCAAGTTTCATTTTCTTATTTACTTCATCTTGTCATTTGCCGTCATTATCATTGTGGCATTTGTCAATACTTAAACAGTCGCGTCTTCACCTAAATCTTAATCGTTAAAATAACGACGTGACAGGGGGCGGNCCCCCCCCCTCTCAAAAGTCGATTTTCGGCAAAAAAACGTCCAAATCGGCTGAAATTTTCAGGATATGTTAGGACTGGAGCGGGTAGCCTACGACAAAAAATTTCAGTCCGAAATATTCAAGTTTAAGGAAGTTATAAAGTGAACACTGATTAAAAATGACCCATTTTCCATCCTAGTTATTTTGCCTTCAACTATGTTTTTTCGAAATTTTCTTTTAGCATTCGATAGAGCATGCAACGATGCAAGGCACCTCGGGCTTTGATTTTAAAAAAGTCCATTCTGTAAGCCAAAAAAGTTTCCACGATTCAAAGTCCTTGAAAAAAGGTCAAAAAACTGCAAGTGAATTTTGTAGGCGATCTTTTTTGGGCATAAAAAAAAGTTTTTTCAAAAATCGGAGCACGAGATGCCCTGCGTCTTTGCGTGCTCTATCGAATGGTAAAAATCAATTTTCGAAAAAACATAGTTGAAGGCAAAATAACTAGGATGGAAAATGGAAAAACACGAAAGCATTTTTTCGAAATTTTTTTGCTGTTTTTTAAATTTTCTGCAATTTTCACTCGGTTTTTGAGGAAACTGGCTTAACTCTCCTACGTAACTTTTAATTCTGCACACGCTGAGCGCTTAGTTAATTAATTAGTCAGTAATTAGAGATCAAAGATCTAATTATACTGCCGTTTTTGGCATAGAGGACCTGCCAAAGATCACTAAAAATTTCGGTCAAAAAATAATCTTTGGAGAAAAAACTATAGTGATTCTGAAAGAGCAGAACATGGGCTATCACTACCCCATGGTGTTATCTCAATTTTCATTTTTTTGACGAAAATCGACTTTTTTTGAGGGGGGGGGGGGGGGGNGGCGTGGCCTTAATCACTTTCGATACATATGCCATAAAAATATTTTTATTCTCAATATGCATATGTATCTAAATTAAAAATATTCTTATTGTCTGATTTAATGTGAAAAGGTCATATCAACAACTATGCTGTTGTGTAAAACGACTCATTTTGATCCTCGATGCATTGCTTCGTGTCTTGCTGTTTGCTTGGCTATAACTGATTTGTTAAATGAAAACTTTGATCAAAATGATATTGAGTCATTGATCAACCGCGTTCTACAAGAAACTATCGGCATACTTGGTGATAGTTTTTCTCAAGAACATCGTGAACTGTTCTTATGGCATACGGATAAAGAACGCACTCTCGAGGATTTGAATCTTGACGAACCAAGAAGTATTGGCTATACATATAAATGCTTAGGATCGGGCTTTTACGGATTAAGATCTACACGTTCATTTGAAGATACATTGCATGATCTTATTCGATATGGTGGCGATGCCGATACTAATGGTGCAGTATGTGGAACCATGTATGGAGCAAGATATGGCTATAAAGCACTTCCTTATCCATGGTTACGAGCAACGCCATTCAAAAAATGGTTTGATAATAAATTAATTCAATGTCTGGAACAAATGCAGTTAATTTAACGAAGTAGTATCATAAATAGATAGACATACAAATAAAAACAAATGGCACGTTTTTGCTCATCTATTTATTTTTGAGTGCGGTATTTTTTCAAATTTTATTCTCGAATTTATTGAAAGCGTAGAAATAAAAGTTTTTTTTTAATAAAAATGATTTATTTAGTTCATTGAAGGTGAGATTGAATACAAGAAAAATAAATACGCATCATCATCTGTATGTGTCTTATTGTAATCATAAGAGCATTGGAAAACTCAGCATCTTATTCATACTATTCTTTTTAGGAAAAAAATTATAGGTACAGATTAATTCGAACAATAATTGCCGTATCTGTCTTTTTTTTTACGAACATTCGTTGTTAATTTCTTAATAATAAAGGGAAATTCTTGACATGCATCTTCGTCCGATTCAAACTAGAAAGAATAGACTTGTGTGGTTTACATTCGTATTCATTGCTTAAGTCATGTTCAAATTCATTGATTAGCGATTATTTAGACAACGTTCTATTGATTCAATCATACAAACATTTTTTATCGTCATTAGTCATTCTCACAATACGCTTTCTACTACCATTACATAACGGTAAATATTTGTATACAAATTAGATTGACTTTTATAGAAGTATACGTATATATTTTCGTCGTCGATTTCGACGGATGTAACGCAATAAAAATTCGCATAGGATTCTGTACTTGTCGATTTCATTTTACTATTGTAGCAAAACCGAGCACATGTTATCCATTATTTTCTTGACATTTGCCACGATCAACAAAGTTATTGATTGTCAATCATGGAACAAATCCGACGGGATTCTTCCGTGGGAATCCTACATAGATTTAAATGATATACAACGACCGCTGGGTCTTACATTGAATCGGTCATCACTCGCGCATCATCATTTTGCTATTGGGTATTTTTGTCTTCACTCATTTATGTATGATGAAGCACAAAATGCTTTCACTCTTGCAATCAACACAAAACCTACTCTAATTGAAGCTCATATTGGAAAAATGCTTGCGTAAGTTTCTTTGGTTTGGTTGGCAATAAAATTTTAAGTTTCAATTAGATGTAAACGTGCATTGTGGTCACATACTGATATCAAATGTGGTTTAGAAGCATACTATGGAGCTAAGCTAATGTTAAGAGCAACAAATATAACACTTTCACCGTTACAATCATCGTTGCTTTCAACTGTTTATCAATGGTACACAAATGAGTCATTGATTCGTGCTGGAGAACAAGTATTTTTATCTCTGATAGCTGATCTATCTGAAACCTATCCAAATGAAACTGACATTCGTGTACTATGGAGTCTTTCACTTCTCAATATAGCTTCTCAAGAAGAATTTCAAGATCAAATAGAATCTACACCTGTGATAGAAGCAAGAGAAATACTGAAAACAGTGCTCACCACTGAACCAAATCATCCGGGTGCTCTCAACTATATAATACATACGTTTGATATTAATCAAGTTGATATAGCCGAAAAAGCTACAGATTATGCATCAGCATATAATAAAACTGCATTAACATTGTCGTATGCACAACATATGACAGCACATATTTGGATGCGTACAGGTAAGACAGTCTTCTTTTCACATTATTTTATTGTATATTTGTTTTAAATTAGGCGCATGGCTTCTTGCCGTATCAGCCGATACATCAGCTATTCGAGAAAGTTTTGGATTATGTGCAACTAAATTGTTAGATCGTTTGATATCAATTTCATCTATTGAACTCGAAAATGTCTTAACTCAATTTAATACAACAGAACAAATATCATCTTTTCTTTTATGTGATGCAGAAAATCGAGCTCATGCAATGGAATGTCTTTCATACTCTCGTTTACAAACAGGCGATTGGTTAGGTAGTATAAATTTAATCAAAGATCTAATGGCTGCAAATAATCAATCATTTCTAATACCCAATTATTATTTATCATTTGCCTATCGAACGCACGCACGTACTATTATTGATCTTTTCTTTTGGTTTTCCTATAGCGATGCATTTTTGAATAAAACACAATTGCTTTCATCATTTGATGAAGAACAATCAATGATTTCATTAAGTGATAATGCCACACGATGGCATCCTATATGGAGTGAAGCAGGATATCGTTTTGGTAAGATTTCTTTGTTATATTCCGATAGAAATGTAATCCTTGTTGTTTAGCTGATTGCTTTCAATTACTAGTGAATTTATATATGAACAGAAATACATCTAGTATCTCATCAAGTATAGATAATCATCTGTCTCGTTTGGTCATACTTTCTAATCGAACTAATGCAATGAGTAAATATATATCAAATAGTATTTTAATTATGATACCTCAAATACTTGGCATACGTCATTATATTAATGGGGTATGGCAAGAAAGTTTAAATGAATTGAATACAGCGAATCAAATCGAATCGACACTTATAGCTGATATCAATAGTCCTGCGCTGATGTTTGCACGTTCGTCTGAATTACTTGCTATGCATCTATTGATTATTTATGAACAGCATCGAAATCAATCGGTAAATATCAATAATATGTTAATAGGTGAGAATCGTATTCGATTTTAATAATTTCTAGAATGAGACCAATGCTTTTATGTATGTATTAAATGGTACAAAAACATCTGTTGATAAATTTCCATCGATAGCATTGAAATTATACAAAGCATCTGATCAACTGGCTCCTAATCGAGCTATAAATACACTTGGCATGGCTCGATCTAATGCGTATCTTAATCGGCATAGTATAGCAGTTGGTTTATATCAACAACTTTCCTTTCAAATGACATCAACTCATACTCATGACGATAATTTTCTAAAAGAAGCTAATGATTATCTAGCTCGTCATAGTTCAGCGAATCGTGTTGACCTTGGTTTTAATTTAATCTTTTGTTTTTTCAGTTGTTTACTTTATTTTTGAATAAAATCTTTTGAAAAATTATTTTAATGTTGATTATCGAAAATAGTATAGACTAAATGAAGATTAAAAAGACTTCCAATGCACTCCCTTACGAAGCTAAAATATGGAACTGAACGTCCTCTGTAATATAATCATAGTCTGTAGCAAATGATTTGTTAATTCAATCGATAGAGTTGTGTACTACAGTATAAATCAATGGCTAGATATTAATATTCATTATATATATATAGAGTCCTCTGGGGGTAATTCGGATCAAAATTTGGAAAATTCATTTTGTTTTTGTTCCTTCTAAGTCATCCTGCATTGTGCAATGATGATTTTTTTTGATTACTACTTATTCAAAGTGTCCTCTATCGAATCACGAAAGAACCACCAAAAACTATTATACTGGTAAAAAGTACCCGTCAAAATGGTAAAAGCAGCGTGAAGCTGATCCGAATTACCCCATGTGGGGTAATTCAGACCACTCTATGAGTCTATGTGGGATAATTCGGGTCACTACAGCAAAAATTGCTGGACTCATTTTCTCCATCTTCTAGCTCCCTTGTTTTATTCGAAGTGTAAAAAGCAAATCTACCACTCGATGGCCCTAAGTATCCTCTATGGAACCTGAAATCATCTCAATGGTCGAAGCGACAGTTGTAATATAATACTCACAACAAGGACACCTCTATCAATCAATTGAAAATCTATCTGGGGTAATTCGAATCAGTCAAACAAAAATCAAGAACTTCCAAACAACTCTTGTAAGGTATATCTAACGTGAATCTTGAGCCATTATGATATTTTAAACCGTCTACATGTTATATCTACTATTTAGAAACGCTTTTGACCAGATTTGGCTTTTTCTTGATCCTGGGAGGTACCAGGGCTGAATTTTTCGATGGAAAAAAACGTTCCGCAAAACCATTTGAAATATATGTATGTGCACTCGGTTTTCCATGTTGATTCGGAATATCGTATTAGTTTTTCTCCGAATAACATTTTCTTTTGACCGTTAAATGCTGAATACGTGTCAGAAATATAAAAAAATCGACGTGTACGTGTCAGTTTTCAATAGGGGTGTCGCGTTCGCGTTCCGTTCCTGAGAATGGGAACGCGATGAACGTTCTCGTTCCTAGGAACGGGAACGCTAACTAAGTTCCCGTTTCCAGGAACGGGAACGAGAAATTCGTTCCCGTTTCAAAGAACGAGAACGTGTTCCCGTTCCTAAGAATGGGAACGCATTTCTAGATTCCTATTCCTTTCGATAGGAAATTCAATTGGGGTTTGCCGTTCCTAAGTGTGAGAACGTATTTCCCGTTCCCATTCCTAGGAATGGGAACGCTATCTGAGTTCCCGTTTCTGGGAACGGGAACGCGACCTGAGTTCTCGTTCCTAAGAACGGGAACGGAAAACGTTCATGAACTAAAATGATAAATAATAATGGATAAAAACTTCGAGTCACTTGGAATCTCTTTAAAGTCGCAGTTTGAGATGCGTTCCCGTTCCTAAGAACGGAACGCTAGGGAACGGGGAACGCTGACACCCCTAGTTTTCAACATATCTCAAATAGCGACCAGCGTTTTCCCGTTGATGCTTCCATACTATTTTGTAGCTCAAACATTTCTGCATCAGAACAAACCCAACGTATTTTTTCTAAAGCCTTTTCTTTACTCGGGATACTTATTGAAAGACTGACGGGGTGCATCAGAAAAGAAAAATTGTTTTTGTGTAAATACATTAATTGGTCTACAAGTCTATTGGTGGTATGAAATAATGTTTTTTTTTGCAGTACCAGATAGAGAAGAGCAAGCCGAACAACGTTTTTTCAGGACTCTGTCATCGGTTTTTGCATTGTAGAAAAGGTAGAAGTTTCAAAAGTGATTACCAGAAAAAATAGCTGGAATGATCCGAATTACCCCAGGTGAAATTGCTTGACTGATTCGAATTACCCCAGATAGATTTTCAGTTGATTGATAGAGGTGTCCTCGTTGTGAGTATTATATTACAACTGTCACTTCGACCATTGAGATGATTTCAGGTCCCATAGAGGACACTTAGGGCCATCAAATGGTATATTTGCTTTTTACAATTTCGAATAAAACAAAGGAGTTAGAAGATGGAGAAAATGAGTCCAGCAATTTTTGCTGTAGTGACC